>JAQFVV010012395.1:22491233-22545086 GCA_028023455.1 Epiperipatus broadwayi | reverse complement strand
CTTAATCCATACTTTGTGCAAGGCCATTTGATAATGCCTGGCACAATATATATATTAATATAATTTCTTTGGTTTATGTTGAAAGCATATATATTTTATTCTTCCTGTATTATTTTCTCTGAATTTGTTTGTGTAACAAAATATTTTCTGAGCATAACATTAAAAGGTTTACAGAATTTTAGAACATATTTAAAGATAATACTGATTTAAAATAATTAGAAAAAAAAAGATAATTTATTGATAAAGAGACTAATCTATTATGTTTCTGTAAGAGAAAAAAAATATTACAAAAAAAAATAATATCACCCAGAACATATTTAATAATGATGAAAATAAGACATTTTACTATTTACTTTATTTTAAAAATAAAAATACCAATATTTATTTTTTTCTATTTTTATTGCTTCACTCAATGCATGAATGAACATACTATAAAATATATCTAATTGTTTCACCTCAATTTATTATTAATATTATTATTATTTAATATTTTGTTTATATATGCACAGTATAATTTTTAAAAAAGTATATTTATTATATAGATATGCATGTCAAAAAGAATTGCACATTTGCAGCATTTTAATCAATAATTATCAACAAAACATGAGTTATTTTATGTTATATATGTTTGAATGTGAGGAGGCTTGGAACAAAATAGTATAGTTAATGACTCCATTGTATGCTTATATTTATAAATAAATACCATTTTTTTTAAATAAACAGTAATTCAAAGAAATAAATCAGAATAATACTTTGTAATTTTATTCAGATAATAAACGATTTAAAGTTAATGTGTTCAGATTAATGGTAATTTGCCCATATTAAAAATATGAAATTGATGTTTTATATTTGATTAATTTCGTAAGGCATATGAAGCAGATATAGTCTAGATATTTAATTACATGTTGTTACAAAAAGAATCATTAATTATTTGTCAACCCTTTGATTTTGCTGCTTCAAGCCCAGTTCATCTTTGCATCATGGTTACATCACCATTAATCATAAGTTGTAAAGGTTTACATAAAGTTGTCATATTTACACAAACGTAATTAAATTACCCAATTAAACTTTTAAACACTCATAAATATATGTGTTTAAATGTGAATACATGTGTGGGATTAATTTGTTGAATAAATAAATGAATCTATATTTATATTATAATTGGAACTTTATTATTAACAGAAAGGGTGCATTGAGCATATAAATGTTTCCAGACTATTGTTTAAGTAACATATTTTATTTTTTTAAAAAAACTTATTTAAATGTATATACACACACATTCGTAAATATTAAATAAATTACTTCGTTACAATAAAACATTTATGCAACATTTTGTTAAAGGGGAAAAAAGTTATCCTACCTTGCGATTTCTTCCAGATGATTTCGGGATTCGGGCTTCCCTGAGCCTGACAATTGATACTGACACTTTCTCCTAATACCACAAACATATCTTGTGGTTCTATTAACCAACGGGGAGGAACTAAAAAAATAAAACAACAAATAATCAAATATTAAAATTCTATAGAGAATAAGTAAATAATAATTAGTTATGGCTTTGTTTTGGTTTTTCATTCGTGTTATTTTTGCTTTGTTTTAAATTGTTACTTCCAAGTTATTTTCATACGCTTCGCTTATACTTAGGAGACTATAATTTTGACATGATTGTCAAATGTCTTTTGTCATATATCAAATAACTGACAATACAACATTTTAAAACTAAAATGAATTTTATATCTACTGTGAATACCCATGATTACTTAACTCAAAAAAAGAGAGAAACGAAGAATTAAAAAAAAAAAAAGATCATTCTTTATTAAAACAAGTTGATTGTTTCTAAATACAAATATAAAAAAATAAAATATTTGCTTTCAAATTTTTGAATAATAAAACAAGGGAGAGTCTATTTAATTAAAAGAAACCATAATTACCAAATATATATATTTTAAAGTTCTTGTTCATTAATAACACAGATTCAGTAAAGAACAGAAAGTGTAATAGCGGACAATGAAGTGCGATTTGGAACATGCGCAATAAAATTTAAATGTATTTCTAGTTTTAAATTAACTTTATTAGATTTACTATATACATTGGAGATTATTAACATGTCTTATTGAAACGAAAGAGATTTCAAGTAGAAAAGCAATAAGAAAGATGTTCATATAATTGAGCAATAATCAATATATATATATATATCTGATGCATATTAATTAGTGTATGCAATCTCAGCTGGTGTATGGATTTGATCTCTGATTTTGATGTTATTTAATTTTTTTACAAAGAGTAATGTTGTATTGTGAGATGTGGGATTAAAACTTAGATAGCATGTTACAACCAGAGTGTGAAAAGAATGAATACAGTAATTATTATATTGAGAAAAAGACAACTTTGTATATTATTGTGAGGTTGTTGACTGTTAGTGAGTTTTAAAGAGTCGTGATAGTGATAAGAGTAGATAAGGGAAGAAGTGAGGAAAAATTCACAAGAAAGTGCTTCAATGTTTCTATTCTGAGTTTTTGTACAAGCTTACCTTTGAGAAATATCTCACTATAAGTGCATTAAGGATATATTGAATGTTTATATTTTCTCCAGGTAAAAAGCAGTAATATAATTTATAAATAGAAAGAAAACTAGTTACTATAACTTTAGAATCAATTCATAATTAGAAAGACAGTGGAGTTATAATGATAATTAGTTAAATGATGAAAATCAGTTAAATGATGAAAGTGACACAAAATGCATCTAAACAATGATATAGCTTCAAATTTGAGGTCTGGAAGTGAAATTCTTATTAAGGTCCTCTGCATACATTGCTATGGTATATATCTTTTACAAATTGGAGCTTTGCCCAATAAAAAAAACTTGAGTCACAATGCACATTAAAAGCCTTACTTTCTCTTACAATGATTTTTGATATATTCAAAATAAATCATACTCCCCTTATAATTTAGTAAGAAATTGATTTTCATATTATTTAAAATCATTAACATTATAAATAACTGCATGAAATAGATATATTTGCTCCTGTATCTATGACTTTTGGTTTCATACCCACAATTCATTTACCAAAATTTAGTTATTTTATAACAGGTTTTTACTTACGTTTATATATTTAAATGTGTGTACATACATTGCTAAAAATGTATATAATGCGTACACATTTACAAACAATTGTTGCAATAATATGTAATTATTCTTTTTTTTAATGGTTTGTAAATAAAACTGTATGTTCGAAGATCTATTATATGTTTCTTGCACGTGGTTCTTTGCTAAAGACAGGATGAATAACTAGTGCAATAGAATACTCAGTGAAAGTGAAAATGATAACCTGATTGTCATAACCAAAAAAAAAAAAAAAACTTATTAAACAAATAAAAAAGAAAATTGATATTGTAAATGCTGTGTATTCCAGGAGTGGGTTAATATACCTGTTGGATCGCATCAGTAATAGATGAAACAACACACTTTAAACTTCAGAATTTATTTCCTCATAATAAACAATATATATATATATAACTAAATGAAATTAAACATTATTCTTCTGAGATGATAGTCTTTATTTATAGAACATCTTCGAGAAGGTGTGTGTAAATATTTCTATACATGCACACTAATAATTTAAATCTCTGGATCTATTTTACAGAGATTTTAGCGCATCTTCTCTCTTCTTCATCAGTTGCTACCCTGACAACTAACATGGGAATGGAACCTAGATCCTTAGATTTTTGGAATTTTGAATTTTAAGATAATGCTGAATCAACTAATCCATCCTGCCAAGACATTTTATACTTATATTAGATGGTGGAAATAGTCCAATATATAAATACAATTGTGAGTGCTTTCCTGCTAATTTTTTTATATATAAAAACCTACGAAATATAAAAAAACCAGTTAATGATTTTATTAAATATCTATTTAGAGAGTAAATTTTAAAAATAATAATAATAATATTTAATTATATTTTATTACTTAGGTATTTTATTTTATGTAACCTATTTATGAATACAATATTTTTTAAAATTAATTTAATATATATTATGAAAATGTTTTTGCTTTTTTGTGTTAATAATTAAATCATAACCTTATCTAAAGATGAGATATTATTTACTTTAAAAACAAATTTTATTAGGTCTAATAAAGGTTACATTTTATATAAAGCAACATAATTAAAGGAATGAAAAAAAACCACACATTTGAAATGATTGGACAATTGTTAAACAATTGAAATTTGAAAGACTCAAATTATATAATATTGACTATGTTGACAGTTGATGTGATTATCCATGTATATTTGAATGGTTGGGAAGTTTGTATAGCTTCCAAGTCTCTTCAAAAATAAATTTTGATGACATTAGTTGATCTCTCTTCTTAATCTTGTCCATTGTTTTCGTAAAGCAGGCACGAGATATTATTTATGATACAATCTTTTCGGTTCTCCGTATGGTATATATTTTTTATACTGCTGGAAAATAGTGTTTCGTCTAATAAATTACTGAGCTAAAATTAAAATAATGTTACAATATTTACATATTCTTACAATAATAAAATATTTACAACAGTTATAAGAGTTCATTTCTACTTGTAAGATTGAAATGCAAAGTTGTTGTCAGCAAGTTGGAGGAGTATTATGATTATGTCTAACAACCCTGTCACCTCCTGCCACATTGTCTAGTCTTGTAAATGGTCTGATATTATTTGCTGCAAGTAATATCTTGCTTCAAACTCGAGCTTGAAAATAGTGTGCAATGTGCATTACCACCAGAATCACATGAATGGTACTCACTGACATCACACCATCTCTTAAATGGATCTCCATTGTATAACCAGATTTCTTAACTTCCTTCTAGCAATTGGATTCACAGACATTTATACGATTGATCTGTTTTGGTCATTGGTTATTTTTGAAGTGTTGTTTCGTCGGTAAGTTGTATTGAACTCTGAATCTAATCTAGAATGTTTTAAAGTTTGATAACTCCATTATTAAGAGAGTTCACATCATCCCTCCTTTCCTATCTTCGACTTTTGATTCCTTCATGGCATCGACCATCTCCTTGCATTAACCGTAATCATGGTATTGAGTATTTATAAAAAAAACCACATTCCCACTATTTAATTACAAGCGTAAAAATTCTGATTTCAAAACGTGTAGATTTTTTGGTCTTTCTATTTTTTATTTCTTAACTTATACACTTTTGAGTATGTTTGCTAATAATGATGATGATAAAAAATATATATGATATGAGCCAAATTTTTAAAGATAAATAAGGGCAAAGCAAAAATAGCATTCAGACATACCCGCAATGGCTTATCTGCCAACAATTTTTTTTATTATTTCATAGTTTTTATTTTATTTTTATGTATGTGCATATACATATTTATACATGAAACAGATGTTTATGGATTATTTAGTTATCAAGTATTTACATATTGAATTCAAATTAAATTTTGAACAGAATGGCAGGCGTTATGCAGTCTTATCTATACTTTTCCTTCTCGTTTTTTTTTAAAAGGTGAATTTTTGTAATCTATGACAATAACATTTTAAGAATAAATTGCTACAGTAACACGTGTATAAACTTTTATGTTATGAAAATCAGGAAATAAGATGGAAATTCTAAAGGAAAGCAGTTGAGATAAACTGGAGTGGCAACTCGATTTTTTTTAACGTTCTTCATGAATTGTAGCATTCTGATCCTGTTCTGAAAGAAGTTATGATATGTCAATTTATCAAGATTAGTCATGATTTTTTAAAAAAGAAAGACACCGCTAGAAAGGGATGATAAAATTTACATGGGGTGGGGGTGGTTGCGAATATATATATATATAGCTTTTCTGAATCATATTGCCAAAAGGATTTTGGGTATGATTAATTATTTTACAATCTTGCCGGCATTTTATATTTCAGCATTTATAGCAAAAGAAAACTTTAAAATGTTTATGCGGAATGAAAGATTTATTATTACAGTGAATGAGAATATTCTCGGTCAGAGAAAGACGGGATGATGTATTTTCACAGCAAGATCAAATGATAGAGATATATTTCAAAACACCATTAAGGAAATTCTTATATATATATATAATAATAGTTTCTCTTGAGTGAATGCAACTGCTTATAAAATACATAGCGTATGCATTTATTCATAAAAAAAAAAAAAAAGAATTATTAAAGAGGAAAACATGAAAAAGTTAAAACTTGACCTATTAAGATTCTGAAAAACATGTTAAACTATCTTTTAAGGATAAATAGCAGCAAAAAACGATAAGATAAATTATTATTTGAAAAATTTCAATATATATATATCGATAAACATAATATTTACAAATATTAACATATTTAAGATACAACAACTTTAAATTACAAACATTTAAATTTGACAAACCGTAAAACTTTTAATCACGTGTCATTCCATAGCTTATCCAATAGCATATGTTAATAATTCAAGTACTGTTTTACATCGCACTTCCTCGCTCTAAAGGAATGTTTTAAGATACCTTGTTTTTGAAAATCTTGTAAATATATATATTATTATGAAAAGTTATTTAGAAGGCTTATTTTAAATTAAAATTTGTTATTAAACTTGGTAGCTAATAGTTATAATAAACAACGCGGTGCTATGTTATTGGTAACTGAAAAAAAAAATGTAATTGACAAGTTTTGTTCGTAATATTCCTGGGCAAAAGTTTGAGGAAATATATAAATATGCTAAACTATTATCTATCAGTTCTTTTGAATAGATTGTAATTTTATTATCAAATATAATACAGCAGGGTGCAATTCACGTGAATAATTACAAATATATTGTAGGATGGAAGGATTTTACATCTTTTTGAAGCATTTGCTTAAGACTGATTACACCTTTGTGGAACACAGTCTTAGAATTGAACCACTAAACTTTACATGATCATCATCTCCTATGTTTACACAAGCTGTTAAAACAGTGGCAAACTCCATATAAGAGTGGCACTCAATGCAAGCCATAGTAATCAATTGATGCAAGAAAGTTTATGCATAAAAGAATCCCTACCCAATGCCTACTCATTCAAAATCTTCAGGCTAGTTTTTAGTTTGTCACTATCATCAGTAAGGATACTTGGATCTGACAGCACTATACTTTGATCTTAGTATCTAATGCAACTCTTTAGCAGTCACCTTGTACATTTTTTTTAACTATAAACCTACGACTCCAAAGTGAAACACAATAATATTTTCAATCCAATCTCATTTGTACAGATCTGAACCCAGTTAAGTATTTATACATTTTGGTGTCTTTGATTCTTTAATAACTATAATCTCCATTATACTATGGACAGGATTAGTACTAAACTACTAAACATTATATGATTACCAATTCCTATACTTACCCAAGCTATTTAAATAATAACAAGCTCTTCATATAGTAATGCCAGCTAAGGTTCACTATCAATGAAATCCTCAAGAGAGAAACTAGTCTGCATATATTGGATGTATAGTAACTAGATAGAAATTTTATGCCCAAAACTTCTTGCATCCATTGACTACTATGGTTGAACTAATATGGAGAGTTTGCTACTATTAAATATGAGAAAGTTTGAAAGTTGTGTAACATTTCATTAAGGTATTAATTGCACATGACATGTGTATTTAAGATTCAGCCTGAATTAGTTTATGTAGAACTTTTTGGTTATTATTTTACCATATATGAAGTTGAAAATAAATTTAACTTTAATTAGAAAATGCATAAATTTTGGAATCTGGCTAGAATTTTAGAAACAGGCTGAGCAAATAGATTTTTTATTTAAATTATCATTTTATCATGTGTGTGTCTGAACTATATAACATAAATAAATACTACATCTAAAAAATTTACTTGAACTTATGTCGGCCCATGGGGATGATGAGAATCTCAGCCTCAGGATGACCTTTGAGGGCTTCATCATCAGATTTTCAATTGGATTGATGGTTGAAGAGTTGGAGTGGATTGAAGTTTATGCATTAATGTATGAAGATTAGTTATCTTAATATATATCTGAGCACTTATTGCATATATGTGTAGAGATGACAATCTGGATCAACTGATGATTACTGGTTTAGCATGAAATATGTATATTGGTCATTATTTATCTTTTCGACATATATGTGTTCAAGCATATCAGTGGTATGAGATAGAGTGGAGAGTGGTGGGTCATATGAAAGTCTGTGCTCATATACCCTATATATTACATATATTTATACAGGTATATAATAAGCTTGTATTTCAGATATTACATAGTAGAGATGGCTGCCCATCTCTTGTATATGTATTAAATGGATTATGTCCTGTACATGAAGGGCCAGATTGAGTTTAGGTCAACATGGGTGTGACAAGAATCTTGGCCTCAGGGTGGCCTTTGAACATTCCATCATCAGATTTTCAAGTGAATGGATGGTTGAAGAATTGGAGTGTGGAGTGGATTGAAGCCTGTCCATTAAAGTAAAAAGATTGGCTATCTTAATATATGTCTGAGCACTTATTGCATATATGTGTAGAAATTATAATCTGGCCCAAATGATGATTGCTGGTTTAGCATGAAATACATATATTGGCAACTTTTGACATATATGTGTTCAAGTGTATCAGTGTTATGTGATAGAGTGGAGGGTCATGTGAAAGTCTGTGCTAATATACCCTATATATAACAATTTGCTGATAAACTGCCAGTTTTATTGCAATAAATGAAATAATTATGTAATGAAAACTTATATAACATAATTAGGTAATATTTACTAAGACAATAAACCTAAAGCATGTACGTTAAAAATGTGAAGGTAGGGACTTCTACAGGTCTTAACCACAAGCTTATTGCCTTAGTAAATATTACCTCCATAATCAATGTGCATTAAAATAAATTTATAATTACAACATAATTAGGAAACTTAAAATTAGTTTTTGCATTACTTTTGCTTTTCATTAATGTTCTAAAAGTTATAAATAAATTATTAACAATAAATATGTTTTGATTTATTTTGTAATAATTAATATTAGTTCATTTAATTATTATAAATCAAATTTTATTTAAAGTTTCAGATAACAAGAAATATTTCCCAAAAGATAAACAAACAAATAAACAAAAAAAGATTAGTTAGTTGCTCCAAGATATCATGTAATATTTAAAAATCCTTTTGTCTTCCACTGACTTAAATCTAAACCTCCACCATATATATATACATACAGCTACAAAATAAAAGAAAATTTTATATGAAATCTCACTCAATATGTGAAGAATTTAGGTGGCAAACTCGAACTAGTTTTATGTGAGAAATAGAATCCATCATTGATAAAATGATTACTTCAAAGACATTCTAAAGAAGCGCAATGTCAATTGTTTACATTCGGAAGACATGGTAGAGATTAGAATTCATTGGAAAGCTACAATTTGGTCTGGTGTTAAAGTATTTCAGAAAAAAAGTTTTCTACTGAAAAAATTAAAAGATATTGTAATATATCAACTAAACAAAAAATAAATTAGGATATGTGGACATAATAGAGATTGAAAAATTAGTTTGTATTGTCATCAGAAAACTCATTTCTAGAGCATTTTTCTCTCTATGTCTTTTCTTTTATTTTGAAGAAGAGTTTGAATGGTCATACTTGTTTGCAAGAAGCTGTTTATTATTATTTTATCCAATCAACAACTCAGTGTTAATAATGTGCAAACAATAGTATTAAATGGTTCAATAAAAACTGCCATAAACATTCAACATTATCTAATGTTCTCTGCATATATTTTCACATTCACATAAAAACTATTAATCTTTTGGAATGATGTTTGTTTAATATCTTTAGAATTCATATTCTATCTTTGAATCTTAAGATTATGAAACATCTGCTTAGCTGTTCAATGTGCATTTTATTCTAATGAGCACTGTTGATTGTTGAACTTTTTTCTGATAAAGTTCTAATACTGGCTCTTGAAAATCATAGAAAATTGTAAGCAACAATTTTCCAACTGATGGTTGACTTTTGAACCTTTTTTAAATCAGTGATTGAGAATGTCACCATTCCACACTGAGGCTTGTAATAATGAATCTAAGTCTTGCATCACCAATAATGATTCTCTTTAAAAACCCATTCTTTAGATTATTGATCCAAATTTTGTTTGCAAAAGTCCGAATAGTTCTGTTTGTGCTTGCCCATGAATTGGTTCAATATTAATTGCACAATTTTTCAAAACCTAAGTCTGTCTTGAATTATTGAGTAGGCACAGGCATAGACTGATTTGCAAATGATTTTCTACATAATCCATTATCACTTATCTAAGCATCAGAATTGGATCATGTGTGCTCAATATTGTCATCAGTCTTGAACTATCTGCCTCCATCATGGCTAAACATTTGTGCAACTTCCTTTAAATTTTTTTATTTATTTATTTACATATCTTCATGATAAAACACTTTTTCTATACTATGCACAAAGTCTTTAATAAATATCAGCACCAGACCACAAAAACACAAATCACTGCATACTGATCTTCTTTTGAGCTAATCACATTCAAAACTATGCAGTGGTAACAGAGGTGACAGAAACCTTGTATGTAAGGCACTGATAAGACCATCCAGTTGACAGAAGTTTTAATATAATCAAAGTGAAAATAACTTTTCATTCTTTCTTGTATTTATTAATGATTAATGGAAGATTACATATTATTTATTTTTCATACAATTAATTGTTACACTTTTGAAATTGCTTAAAAATTCCTACTTTTAAAAATTGTTTATTCTGTAATTCAATTTCTTTTTAATTTTATAATATTATATATTTTTACATTATTGATGTGTTAAAATGTTATTAGTGATTTTGTGTGTCTATATAGTTTCTCCATAGTAATCATACATTTATTGTCTGTAATTTTATTAAAGTGCATTTTTTTTCATATGTCAAATGCGTTGACCGGGAAGCGAACCCAGGCCAGCTGCTTGGAAACCAGCTATGCTAACTGCTAGACCACCAATGCTTGACAATTTTGACTATTTAAATATTAATTCTTCAGTTTCTAGTGTAACCTCTTTAATTTTCAGTCGGTCAAATTACAAAATGTAATTGGCATATCTCTTACTATTCAGCAATAATTTACAGCACAATAAAAAAGAAAAATGTAACATGCACTTGAAATGAAAGTGGAAAAGGATGCTACAAGAAAAGATTAATCTATTATTTGCTAATTAACTATTGGATTTAGATGAATACCACTATATACTTCTACATCTTCAAAGATAATTAAAATTGAGTTTAAACCTGAATATTTCTAAAATATACTCTTAAATATTATGGGTGTTATACTATAGAAAATCATAACAATAATGTTACTTATTAAAGCTACAAGAGCAATAATAAATAACTATCTCTCACTAATTCTTTTTTCTCTTTCTTAGATCTGTCTTCACTCATCTTCTTTTTTTCCCCATGAATACTACATTCAGTAAAATTATGAGTCTCTTTAAATTAACATGTTAAATGAAGCCATTTATAAATAACACACAAATAATTTAATGTGGCCTCTCAATACATATTAGCTTTAATCAAGACTAATTATAACTAAGTAAGTTAATTTCCCTATCTCTGTTTTTATTTCACTTTACATGTGTTATTCTTACACTTTCTTTACCTTATTCTCGAAATCACTACAAATGCTCATAAAGTATCCATTTCATTATGAAAATAGTAACTTTTTTTAAGAAAAAAATATTTTAATGGCTTCATTTTTAAATTAAATCTATTATTTCCATGCTATGTATACATATTAAATATGTTTTTACTACATTTGTTAAAAATGCATACAGTATTCCATTTTTATATTAATTATTTTTGCTAGTATTTTATCATGCAAATTCTGGGAACCAAATGATATGGGTATAATGGACTCTTAATATATACATAAATATATGAGTAGTAATTAATAATATAGCAATTTATTTATATATAAAATTGTGGAAATAACTATTGTTCATACATATTCTAGAAAATTGATGCACACTTTCTCACCAATAACTGTCTTAAAACCATAGATGGATTACCTATATTTAGAGCTTATTCTTTAAATAAATCAACAATTATTGACCATGCCTAAATTAGGGCTTGAACTTATTATGAATCTGATTTTTAAATCCGCATGTTACTTCCACATTGTTTTAAGATAATCATTGATGGGAGAATGTATGTCAATTTTCTAGTATATGTATGAAATGTAGTCCCATAATTTTACACACATATATATAAATCACTTTATTATTATTAACATTTACTAGGACATCTGGTAAAAGTTTATATAATTACGCATTAAATAATAACCATATCCCCGAGATATTAATCATAAGGATTTGTGAATAATTTTCTCTGCTAATGGATCATTTATAAAACATGTTTCATATAGTGTAACAAAAGCTCATAAAGTATTAGATCTTATTTTGAGGATAAGTAAAAATGTTGATTTAAATACTATATTGATATTATTTGCAATGTTAGTGATTCCAGCACTTTATTATGGATCTGATACAATTTCACATATTAATATGAATCAAAGTGTTGAACATAAATTTCGAAAATTAATACTGCTTAAAAAGAAATCAGGAAATTTAAGTGATAAATTGTTTAATCATAGACTTGTTAATGACATATTAATATTGCAAAAAATAGTGAAAGGGGAAATAGATATTTCTGTGTTGGAGACGAAGATACAATATAGAATTCCCAAGCTGAACGGTAAAAATATTGAACTATTTTATATACAGTACTTCATTTTCATTCAGACTGTTTGAAAAAATCTACATTGGTTAGATTGCCAGATTTTTATAATAAATATTTTAAGAACACCGATATTTTTCAATTGTCGAATAATAGCTTTAAAAAAAGCAATTCAACAGTTTTTTTTTTTTTTTCATATGTCATAGCATCGGCCGGGAGGTGAAACCGCAACAACCGTCTGCAACCAACTGCTTGCTTGTAAGGCGGCTGCGCTGACCTCTCGGCTAACAACGCTTCAACAGTTATTGAGCTGTAATAGCAATCAAATGTAAACTTTTGTGGTCTTTGTTGTACTATATGTTTGCATGTTGATAAACATTGAATTGAATTATTATTATTACTATTATTATTACATATATACAAGCTAATAAGATTTAGGGTAACAGGTAGCTAAAAATAAAAGGCTTTTTCTTTCCTGCGATATATAAACCGAGCTTGTGCAATTAATATGCAGAATTAAAAATCGGGCTCATAATAACTTCAAGCTCTAATTTAGGCACAATCAATAATTGTTGATTTATTTAAAGAAAAAACTCTAATCATTGTTACACCACCTACGGTTTTAAAACAATTATTAACTAAAGCGTGCATGTCAATTTCCTAGCGCATGTGTGAAGTGTAGTCCTTCCACAATATTGCATATAAATATTTTAAATAAACAAATATTTTTTAACATACATGACCATCTTTTAATAATAAAAGGAAACATAATCTAAGGAATCAAGCAAAAAAAGATATTAATAAAACATTATTCAAAATAACTTGTTTGCATTATTAGAGATTTGGAATATTTTAATGTAAAAATATTTCACTCTTTTGATACGAAAAACAAAAATACATTAATGAAAAACATTCTGAAGGATATTTATTCTTTCATATTATTTATTAATGAACATGTATCAAAAGTTTTATCATATATTCAAACATAAACATATATCTATAAAACAAAACAGTTAATAAAAAATTAAACTGCACATAATGTTAATTTTAAGGATAAGAAAATTAAATTTTTTATTTATAGTTAAACATGTCTATGTTAAATAACTTACCGTTAACTGTTAACTCTGCGGTAAAGTTGACGGTAGCAGCGGCATTGCTAGCTATGCATGTATAATTTCCATCATGCTTTGGATTGATGTTATTGATCCCAAGAGAGCTTGAATATTCATCGTCAATTTTTATTGTGATACCTAAATCTAATGGTATTGGTATACCATCTTTAACCCAAGTAATGGTGATAGGTAAGTCTCCACTACTGACTACACATGAAATACGAGCTCGCATATCTTGATGAAGATCGCTTTGGAATGCAAAAGGATCAATCTTTGGGGGAACTACAAAAAAAAAAAAAATAGTGATAAAATAGTATTACATATAAACTACTCTAAATTTTATGTTAAAATTAATTTTTATTTGAAATTGGTAGCTAGCTCTAAAAAGAACAGTTTCTAGTAAGGAAAAATTGTACTAAATGAAAGAAATTTTATTCTGGTTATTTAAAATATGTGTTATAGAAAAACATTCACAAAAATGTTGTCAACAGTAGCCTTACTACAATATTTGTGATATATTCTAAAACATAGTGCTTTATAATCCTTCCAATATAACTAAAAATTTCACTCTTATTACTCTGCTTTTATTAGATTTTACGATAAAATTATATTTATTGTTATGAATTTTTAATAATGCTCTATTATCAGTTTTGACAATTTTGTCTGAGTAGCAGTTATCTTCAGAAATTTGAAAAATCTTGGACTTTTCAAACTATAAATTCCCTCTATTTCATCTTTATCAAATAAAATCTATAATTTTCATTACACTATGCTTTATTGACAGTTTTAACTAAGTAGAAGTTTGTAGTTTGAAAGGAGTAGGTTAAGATTTTTCTAATTTCTGAAGAAAACTGCTAGTCAGTTGAAATTGTCAATAAAGTATTGTATAATATGCACAATGGGAAGGGTAGTCAAAAGAAGTGTGGATCTAATGATGACAAATTGCAATCACATTACATCATACATAATAAATGCAATTATCTACTAACATATAATCAATTTAAATATTAATTCTTATTATGCACAATGTCAGCGATATCAACACATAATACTTACATAAGGCTATAACCTTAATCAATTTAAATAAATTAGATTATGTAGACAATTTCTGACATAAACAAAATGCAAAACCTTAAGTCCATATACTACTTAGTTTTTGTTTGACCCATGAGCATCTTATAATATATTGCAGTATTTATTTTCTTTGTTAAAAACTATTTTCGTATTCTTCCCATAGTTAATGGTAGCTATGTTGTTGTTTTTAAAAAAATAACCTTCAAATAAAAATTTAATATGACAAAAAGTTATGGAATACTTTAATTATTGCCTGTAGTAGACAACAATTAAATTATTGTTCACATTAGATTATCAATGAAAATGGATACAATACTTTTTAGGTTTTTCAGATTTTTACCAATATGTGAAAGTTATATAATGAAAGATGTCAAGCTGTCAACATGGATGTGTTAATTCAAAATTTTTATCCCTCTATTTCAACTCAAAAATGAAGATTGTAACAGCATCCATCTTACACCACCTCTGTGCTACCTACTGTGAAATGTCAGATGATAGTACTTAATAAATCCCTATTCTATATTGTTCTGGAGCAGCAAAAAATAAGGATTTATTAAGCATTATTTGGGATAGCATAGAATAGGGATTTACTAAGAACTATCATCTGGTATCTATTAATTACTAAAGCTTAGAGTAGGTGGCATAAAGGTGATGAAAAACATATGTATGGTTTAGATAGAACAATACAGGATAAAGATTTATTGAGTACAATCATCTAGTATCTATTAGTTACTAAAATGTACAGTAGGTAGCATAGAAATGATAAAAGAAAAATGTATGCTAAAAGAGCAATATGTAAACTGGAGTTGTGTTTTAAAATCATGTGATATTTTATGATTTTAAAATGGAGGTTGTTTGTAAAACATATATGCATATTTGAAGAAGGTGGTTATAATTTCTGTGCAGTGATTGGTTGTAATGTGGTGAAGTTGAGATGTAGAATACACTATAAAAGTCCCCCCAAAAACCCTAAAAAAATGATAAAATGTCTATAAATATCAAAGTCTTTATTGCTTAAGAGTTCATAAGAAAATTTGAATGCTGGAAACAACAGTACTCAAATTAATCAAAGGACTTTATGCTACAAAGTCTAATACTATATCATTGCCTTAAATTATACACAGCAAAATCAAGCTGATTTTTGTTTGGAAGTTCATAAGAAGTTCAGCCTGGTAATGACTTGGGGACCTCCTGCACCACAGTGTGACATTTTACCATTGTTCTAAATTATACAAGGAAATAAACTTTTACTATGATACTAAATTACATATGCATAAATGTTATCTGTTGGAATCAGATGAAGGTAATTAAATATTAACATACTGACAAACACAGATCATTTCCAATAGCACTTTTGCATAGATAAAAAACTATATTACTAATAATGACTTTATAAAAAAATTATGCCACTAAGACATAGCCCAAAGATGCAAGTTCATTAATACTAGAACGACTACAAATCACTTTTTACTACTGATAAAAAGTGTATTATGTGACAAATTATTTATGGTCAGTATGTGGTCAATTCTTTGATTAACTTGGAATATCCTATATTTTTTAACTTCCAACTAAGAATATCTATATCAGCACTTAGTGGTGAATATTTTATAGATTTCTGAGTTGGAGATATGCAGATTACATATAAAAATTATTGAATTTAGGAGAAAGTACTATCTACCTCAAAATTTTGAAGCTCCACTCCAGGTTTGAACTCCTGGTTGTAGCATGGCAGACTAACCATTACATAAAATATGCAAAAGTAATAAAAAAAATTTAAAAAAAGCCTACTACCATTTTTGTTTCTTTTCTGATTTGCATTATTGTGTGTTCTTTGCTTTTTTTTATTTTTTGGCTTTTAAATTTATTGCATTAAAGAACAACTTTTATGTGTGTGTGTATATATATATATATATATATATATATATATATATATATATTGTAAAGGTTACAAAGTGGCATTATTGTTGTAAAAAAATCTTTGGTTTGGCTTTGATATGGGAGTTTTGTTATATATATGTTGTTATTTATTTCAATTTTTTTTAGGTATATGCATTTATTTATAATTTTGAGGATTTGAAAATGGCAGTGATGATATAAATATATATATATGCATGTATATAGACTTTACAAAAATATTGTTTTGTATTTAAAGTATTTTTCTTTAGTAATATCAATAATTAAAATATTGACATATAAAATTACTAAATGCGTTTACATTGTATTTTTGTGTTTTTGAAATTATTTGCAATGTAATTTTATTATTTATTTATTTATTTTTGTAAATTGTAAAGCATATTTTTGTATGTAATTTTTCTTAACTCTAATATTTTAAAAATTGATGATTGTTGTAATAATGGGATTGATATCAGCAGTGCTTGAAAAACTGAGCTAAACACTATAGTAAAAAACTGATTATTATTGACTATCACCATTAGTATAAAGAAGCAAAACTTTGACTGCCATTTAATATACAATTTTTTTTTGGTATAATCACAATACTCTTGGGATTTTCATAAAAAAAATGACAGGGTAAAAAAAAGAAAGCTGTGATCTTGGGATTTAGTTCCCTTCATCTTATCTTACCCAATAAATAACATCTATTGGAAGAGAAGCAAATTATTAATAAGCATGCATTTGAATAAAAACCACCAGAAAAATGAATAGCTGTTAATATACGATAAGCATTATCTAAGTATTCAAACTTGGTCTGTCACTTTCAATTGATCCATTACAACTTAACCCAGATAAAAGAATACTCCAAGACAATCATTTACAAATGGCTTATGAATCCGCATGTTCTATCATTTAAAATTATCCTACATATTAATTCAATCTATGCCGGAATGGATAAAGATGTGTCAAATAGTTGTCAAACTTTAAACGAAAAAACAAAAACAAAGAAGATTAAAAGGTAAATTAATTTGATCATTTTTTTTGTTTGTATATGATTGATTTTAAATTTAACCATTTATATTGTAGCCTTCTCCTAAATCGCTGTAATCATAAATGAATCATACCGCACGTTTTAGGCGCTATAATCTCCCCTGTAGCCTTCCCACTAATCTAACTAGTCCAATTACATGTTTGGAAACCATATCTTTCTCTGTAACCTTCCTAGCTACAACTAATCTATAATATACACCTAAAAATAAATGTTAAACTAAAGAGATGATTTCTTTATTGCTCGCATGAAACTATAAACTTAGAGAAGATCACAAGGTGACTAATAATTTGTGGTCAAACTAGCTTCAAAATCCACGAACAAACAAACAAATAAAAGGTTATGAAATCAATTTAATATTTGTCAAACCAATAAATAACTAATAATTAGATTGATGGAATGAATATGAAATTAAAAGTATAAATTAGGCAATAAGTAAATTAGGATGTAAATGACTAAATGGATGATGAAAATAAGTAATAATTAAATAATAAAATGAAATGAGTCTGAGAATGAAGAGAAAAGAATGAAGATGCATAAGAGTTAATGGATGATTAAGATGATAATGAAATAAGAGCTAATGAATGATGAGTTAATTAGGATAATGAATTAGGATGAAAGAAGAATAAAGAAAGATTGAAATGGCAGATGAGAAGAATGATGATGATGAAAGATGATGTCCAGAACTCTAAATTTGATATTGAATTAAATGATAATAAGACAACTAAATAAAATACGGATTCCAAGCTTAACAAAACCAGAATATTCACCATAAAGTCAAAACAAGCTATACATTTCAGACAAAAGAAGCATTTGATACTTTAAAGTTTGGTTGACTTTTATAAAATAGTGAATGTAACATAACTCCAATCCAACTACAATAAATAACTAAATATTAAATTTACCATAAACTCAGATTCTAAATTGCAAATTAATATAACTTATTCTTCTCAGGGTTCACATAACTTAAAGGTTGCTATACAAGATGTACTTGGGTCAGTGAGATGGATTTTGCCACTACCCAAATATAACACACAAAACAGCTCTTAATACCAAATTAGACTAACATATGATATTTATTAATTTCAAAGAAAATTTATAAACTCCATAACTATTATATACTTGGAGCTTCAAGAAATATAAATAACTTTTCAATAGCTAACCCCAATAATTACTAACTTCCTTTTCTCAAATAAATATTAACAATGTGATCAAGATCAGTGAATGATAGATCTGCAAATTCAAATAAACTGATTAAACCAATATTAAGTGTTTAATCTTTTAGTATACCATTTAAAACAATACACTCTAGGTTACCAGTATTTTGATTATTAAATAATGATATACTCCTAAATTATAGGGCTTTACAAAATTATTCTTACATACCAACATGTAGTGACTTATACCATATTGATCAATGATGATTTCCATATAATCATAGGATATGGTGATAGCAATAACAATAATAATGTGTGGGTGTGTGTTCATTAGCAATAAGACCACTGACAATTAAATAAAATTTTTAAACATCAATATTTATTTACATTATTTACATTATTTCAGACACATTACATGACACAAAATAAATCCATTAACTAAAATCAGGGATGAAAATTAATTATGTGGTAAGTAATGACAAACTAATATGACAAACATTTTGGATATGTTTCTTTATTATTCTATCTGGTAGAATAAGATATTTAAACCTTATTTGAGCTAACTTAGCATTTAAATTGTAAACAAAATGTATTTATGTCTTTTGGATATACACAACTTTTTAAATGTAAAAACTTTAAGTTATAATTTAGTGTAGTAAATTGTAGCTGTTTGATTTATTAGAATATGATAAGGGCAATTATCATATGCAGCACAATTAATAATTTATTATCATTTACTATAAAAAAAATCATTGTATTGATGTGGGACAGACATCATAAGTTAAATGCACTTATGACACCAAAACATTGCCTATGTCCACAACCTAATCATTTAATAGTTAACTGATCTTACTGATTCAGTAAATTACTGTTTGATGAAGATAAATCAACATTGTCCATGCACATCCCTTGCTCTTTCATATAGAAGTTCTACAAACACTAGTAAGTTTTGGTTGGTCCGTTTATAAACTGATGAAGATTACACAACATCATAAAGACACTATTCCAATTAGACAAACACTATAGATATATCAGTGTCCCTTAATCTGACTTTATCTTATCCTTGCTATTTGATTTTGAAATTCTAAACTTCACCATACACGGTGGAAAACTAACTATATAACTTCATGAGGGATCTAACAATAAAGGGAGGCTCTACAAAACAACATGATAGTTGTATAATAATATGGCCAATTCCAATACCTTCATAGGTATAAAAGTGTGGGCAGTGCCACATCACAGAAAATAGAATTCAGACCATGGGGATCATCCTCTCTGGGGATTAACTATGCTCTAAGCACTAACTATTAATCAGCCTCAATAAAATCATCCTCTCATTTAATCAGCAATGGGGAATTCTCCATCAGCCCATGCATAATATTAATATTATTATATTTGATGCCATGATATGTGGCATATACTTATCAGCTAAAAAGCTGTCACAAAACTGATCAATACAATAGCAAGGTAAAACAACACTAATAATAAAAGTGGAAATATAAATATTCCATTTCACAATGCAGAAACTATTAATGTTTTATAAACAAACCACCAAAATATATGTCAAATGATCATTACTTAATTTAAAATAACAATTATACTTTGTTATAGCAAGCCATGCACATGTAAACAAGGAAGATTAACCTACATTTTGTATTTAAAGTGGAAATGTTCCTTCATGGGCAAACTTAAGCAATAAAGAAATGCTTATTGAATTATTTTATACAATAGAACAATTGTGTCATTATGTGTATAATTTTGACAAGTTTGGGTCTGTTTGTCCCCCTCCTCAATATAATATTAACATCTGTTTTAGCAATGAAAGAGATAAATATTTATCTTTCTTACCAGATAATGATATTCAATATTATGCTTCCCTTAATTGGAAAAATAAATAAATATATATATATGTATTAGATGTATATATTTCTTTATACATCTCTATATCCTTACTAAGTACATTTTATATCATCATAAAATATATAAATATAAAAAAAAACTAATGCCTGAATAACACATGAAAGGAAAAAAAAAGTATTACAATATTATATATAGCAATAACAAAAATAAACAAACATTACATTTTCTCACATTGGACTTTATCTTAGTAGATAAAGTTTGATCTGTTCTTATGCAAAAAAGGACAAGAAAATGGATATTATAAGCAAATATTCCTAAGTAAATATATATATTGATTATCTGGTTCAATAGTGAGACGATCTTTAGACAAAATTCAAATACTTTCCAAAGGTAATAAAAATCAATTGTTGGTTTATGTACTGATATCATATAACAAGACGATATTTAAATACTTTCCAAAGGCAATAAAATAGGTTTAAAATTATTTATTAATTTGTTTATTTTGTTTTTCCCTCCGCATGAAGATCTGTCATAATTTTAAATGATATGGGTGGTTTTAAAACAGTTTAAAATATTATTACTTTGAAAGTTATTCAATAAAGATAAAAATAAATAAATACTTCTTTCACTTCCTTTCTATCAGCAAATTAAGATGTTTTTAGTTATACCAAGAATAAATTATTCCATTATAAATACAATATTCTAGGTGTTTTTAATTAATCTGTAACTTGCACTTTTCCAAATGCAGCACAATTAAAAAAAATAGGTTTATTAAGATCTTTAAAAGAAACTTTTTAAAATCATTTATGGATTTGTTTACTTTGTTTTTCCATCCATGGTAATATCTGTCACAATTTTAAATAATCTGGGCAATTTTAAACATCTAAAGTATTACTAATTTATATGTTGCATAATCAAGATAAACAAATAAATAAACATTTATTTATTCACTTCTACCAGAAAATTAATACATATTTAAGAATGTTAAGCAGAATTGATTCAACAGTAAGCAATTATTAATAAAATATACTTGGTATTAATATTCAGTCATTTTCGTATTTTCACCAGCTATACAAATTAGTGCCAAACACTACTAGCAGATGAGTTTCTTCTCTAATAAAATGAAGACATAAGTTATGCATTTCTCTTTTTAAATTGACTAAATTTTATATGATTTAAAATGACTTTTTAGTTTGTTTATTATCTCTCTTAAAACTTTTCTTCAAAACTATTTCGATTTATTTTTATTGAGATGACAATTTATAAACAACCTATTTTTCAGATTTATGCTTACTAGCAGTGCGAAAATCAAAACACTTTAATCTTTTTCTCTTCAATCTAAACAGTTTTTGTGCTATTATTAATTCAGATAATTGATTAAGATAAAGAAAACAAAAACAATTGCTTACATTTTCTGGTATTGTTTTTCATTTCAAATGGTTCATGTTGAGGCAAGTATTTATCCAAATAGCAGTCATTCAAGCTTCTCCAGCAGGCAAAATTACGAATCATACGATCGATGAAAAATAGTGCCAAAATATTACAAGGCTATTAATTTTCTACTCCATTTTGTTTAGATCCATAGATGAGATTTTATCCAAATTAAATTTCAAGGTTATTATTTTTCAGCTTATTCCTTATATTTTACTTCATAAATGGAGAGTTGTAGTCTTGTTCTGATTTACATCTCTTAGTAGACCCCCCTCTACAAACTTGTTATAGTATTTATTCTTTGTGTTATAAATGCCTGATTGGTACTAAATGATCCAATTACTGTAAAATGTGAATAAATTAATAGTTTTATCCCTCTAGTGAGAACCATCTAGACTGTTATATTTCAATTTAAATTAAAATATAATATATTTAAAGATTGTTTATAAAGAAAATTTAGAAGAATTAGAAATTGATTTTGTTGTTTATTTTTAATTACTGTTTAATAATAATAATAATAATAATAATAATAATAATAATAATAATAATAATAATAATAATAATAATAATAATAATAATAATAATAATAATAATAAAGTGTTACATATTTTCATGCTTCCAAATTAGTTTAACTATTAAAATATTATTTGAAATAGCTGCCACTGGAACCTGTGATAAAATGTTTATGAGATTCATATTCACTCTATTAGATTTTCCAGTGTCTCACAGTCAAGATTATCATCACTTTCAAGATATTTCTTAATGAGCTTTTGCTTGGTTGGAAAATTATAATCCACAAGCATTTCACTCTATAACTGATTTCTACACACTGATTTTCAATATCTTAACAAATTATTACTAATTAAAATTTAAAATTTTACACACTGGTCCATTGAATAAATCTGACTATCATTGAGCCAAAACATATGGTTACGATATACATAAACTAACTTAATCAATCAGTATAAATAACAATATGTTAGATTTCATTTAGTATTAAAATTTCCAGTTTTATTTTGATATGTATGCAATATATAGTATGTAATATAAGTAACTTGATTTAAACTTTTAATTCATCAAAATTAATAGTAAAATGCTAGATGCTATTTATTATTAAAAAATTTCTGTTGTACTGTAATTCATACGCCTTATATATGTATGTTATATAAATAAACTGGTTTTAAATTTCAATTCATTAACATAAATAATAATATATTAGATATAGTTTGTCATTAAAACATTATGTTGTTTTAATTTAAATGTATTGTACTATATATGTAGTACACAATGAGTGCTAGAAATTAAATTTACTGTCATTTGTTTTCGTAAGAATCATTTATAAATATTAACATAATATATTATGTGTTTAATATTTAATATAATTATTTAATATTTTCCTTCAGAAATTAATTCATAACTTCATCATAAGATATATTTAAAAGGTAGATCAGGCTGTAAACATTTTATATTTGTGTTATATGTGCATATTCTTCATGTGAGATTATGAGTTGTTCTTATATTTATTATTCATAGAAGTTTCATATGCAAAGGGTTATGTAATCTGGTGATAAATGTTTATTGAATTCTCAGAATTAATGATGCTATAAAAAAGATATTAAGTTTTGAGCCCATTATAGAAGCTCTATTATAGATAATAAATCTAAAGTGTTTGTATTTGCAGTTTAAAAGAAAAGTATAGTTTTAATAGAAAATGAAGTATGTAGATATCCAACACAGTATGAAAAGAATACTGATAATTTTGTGTAAAATTAAATGATCTAACCTTAAGGAACATATCTATGATTCTGAACTGTTATTTTAAGAATCTATCATGATTTTCATTATTATCCTATTATTGCATCTTTCTGTATGTTGACAGTAGATGGTACTTATTTAAAGACAAATGTCAATCCATGCCTATTGTTAGCAAACATTGTGAATTTTAATAATATTGAATTAAAATGAAAACTTAGAAAACAAACATTGTATGTGTTTGAATATAACTATTGCCATTTGAAAAGAAAATGAAACCACAATTAGAATAAAATGACTTAGTGATTTATTTGAAATTTATTTATTTATTTATTTTTCTCTTTTCAGTACAAAGGTTATTAAGTAATGCTTGAGACTGAGAATTACTTATATGATAATTTTTGTGTTTTGCCAATATTCAATTTTATAATTACTTGTATATCCACAATTAATCAATATATTGTTTTGCATATAATCATCCATCTAAATTTATATATAGGTTGGATTCAATAAAATTTTCTTTGCTTTCAATTTATATTTTGGTGTTAAACCCTCTGATTAAATCAATTAATGTCTCTTATTATTGCTCTTTGGCATCTATGCATACTTTGTATACAGCTAGTCAGATAGGTAATATTACAATTGTTAATCAATGATTGGACCATTTTTTACTCATGCTTAAAATTTATCTTCTCATGCATAGATGCAGTTCATTATAATTGCTGCTCAAATCTATGGGATCATTAAATAAGAGTTTAGTATCACAATCCAATCCATTACCATTGATATCCAATTAATGGGCTAATTTACTGTCCATAGCACAAGTGCAATCCATTACAATTGTTGCCCATCAACTGGGAAGTCCATTACAATACATATATAATTCTGTTACAATTTCAAAGAAGCAACAATTTTTAGATTTAATATACGATATTAAATATTTTTTAGAACTTCTTTGGCATCTTTTGCATCATTTTTCCAAGTCTTTGTTTTTAATCGCTTTGTGATAATCTTTTTTTGTGAAAGGTCAAATGACATGTTTCTATTTTTTTCCAAACAATTTTAGCCATAATTTTTCTTTTAATGAAATTTCTACCCATATTTATTTCATTGTAAGTACTTTTTAAGACTATACAACATTCCAATGTAAAAACTATTTTTTATTATTTTCAGTCTCTTGTAATCCTAGCATAATGACCAAACTAAACAACAATACTCTTTCTTTTATATTATCTCTATTTTTGTTTATCTTACTATTTTGAATCACTTATGTTTGTCAAGAGTCTCTCAAGATATATGTTATCTCTCTCTTCAATGTAGTAAGTTGTACAGCTATTTCAATTCCAATCAATTTTTCTTTTTGTTTTTTAACTTTTATTTCTCATCTTTCATCTTAGAATAGCAAATGCATTTGAAAATGGTTGCTACTGGTGATTATGATATTTCATATTACATTCTTTTTAATCTTTTTTTTTGTTTAAGACTTTATATGAATCTTTACCTTCATTCTCAATGCTATTTTGATTTAGCGTAAAATATCTTTCTTAGTTCTAATAAATAATTTCTGATGTCTTGCATCATGTATTTACTTATTTATTTGGCATATAGATTTTCTTTCTTGCAATTATTTAAAAAGAGAACCCTAGAGATTTTAACTGTAGACGGTTACACTTGTGGTTTAATGAATCCATTAATATCGGCATGGTAGGTAGAATCTGGACAATCATTTTCAATCAAAATTCATAATTTGCTTTTGGTAATAGATAAGAGATAGGTACAGAATAAAGATTAATTTGGAACTCATTAGAGTCATGCCAATTATTTTATGAGAATATCAAATGTTGTTGATTTCATTATTGGATCTGAAAAAATAAATATTTGTGACATTACCTTCAATATATTCTTCGTGAAAAAATTCCTATATGCAGATGAGGATTGGTAATAGAATTGATAGAAAAAATTATATTTAAAGAAATGGCAAGCAATGATAAATTACCATAAATAATTTATGGGCAGTTATCAGAGATAAAAGAATAAGCTTCAACCCAAAAAATCATTAGCTAGATAATAGCCAACATGGACAACTATGTTATATTTGTCACTAAATAGGTATTTAGTATTTCTTATTTTAAAAATAAAACAACAACAACAACAAAAAAAAGAAAATGATTCAAACCCTCATATCCCATCAATTTTCAATACTATTGAGTACTATCTTATCTTTCACTGTTCCTCTATGGACCCAGATGGAGGAACAATAGACTATATAATAGCGGTTGTAACGTTTAATAGTCTATTTACATATAAAAGGTTTAAATTGGTTCGGTAAAATCTTCAGATTTCTGTAAAAAAAGTCTTCCAAACTGCATTTCAGAATTGAATCCAAAGTTATAGCGATAGCAGGCTAATACACTATTATCCCAGTAAAGTTTTACTAAAGTATCTCAACATATATAAAAAAATTATCATTTTTGTAACAATATTTTACTTTTTATTAGAAATCAGTTTTCATTTTATGAATGTTTCAGAAGTCTGAAAGTTGTTATCAATCACGTGATGCTTCTCAACAGGAGAATATAATAAAATTCTTTAGAATAGAAACTGACGGAAGTCCGCTCAAGTTGTTATAAAATTAATGATGTCTTAACTTTGAAAAATGAAGAATGATATTTCTCGCTGGTGCGATATTCAAATTATTTTTGTAATTATACTAATCAACTAAAATGTTCAAATACGAAATTCAGCTTTTATTATCATTAATGTTTTCATAATTAGTTCCAAGAAATGATAAAAATAGTCTTGAAATTCGATGTAAACCCATAACATTGCTTTATAGATAGTATTTTCGTATTTACATTTGCAGAATATCTTCAATTATTAAAATCACTACGAATTTTAAAAAAAAAAAGATTAGCATTTATTGGCAGGGTTTCTAGAATCGATTCACTTAACATTTTCTCAATACAAAAAACAATAATAGGTAGTTCAGAAATCTTTTGGTGAGCATTTGAAAAAAATCTTGTTCTACAATTGCTGGTGGAAGATCTTGATACAATAATTAGCCACTAACAAGGAGATAAAACATGTTTTATAGAAATGTAGTAGCAGCATTAGTATTAAGGTGAATTGGATTTAATTTTGTGTTAAAAATATCTGGATCAAAGTCTTAAATATTTGGCCAGTGAAAATGCAGAAAAGAAAATCTCTACCTGGCCACCTGAAAGAAGGAGGTTATATGCCAGCTACTTTGGAGTCCAAATGGCACATGACATCTACAGATAAATGACCACATAGTAATTCAATACATTTCATGTATTAATATAAATATTGGAGCATATTATATAATGTTTGAAAGAACAGCATGGTAATGACTTGAAACTAGTAATATCCAAATTGTTATTTTTTGTATTCTTTTCATAATAATACTTGTAAGAACTTTACCATGTTGTTCATGTAGAAATTATATCATGACTTAAATATATATTAGGTCTGTTAGAACTGTTTAGGGAATAAATCATCCTTAATTAGTTTGTAAAGACCCACTACACCCTTCTCAAACCCAGTTACTTTAAAGTATAACCATAAATTTAACTAAAGCATTTTTATAATTAACATGCATAAAAAATAGCATTATTCTGCCTGTTTTAATGCAATGATAGAAAGTTATAATCAGGAGCATAAAGACCTTGAATCAATTCCAGTGCTCAAGCCTTATATGAACTCTAGATTAATAAAGCCATTCGATTGTTTATTTAACAATAATATAAATATTAGCATATTTACAATAGTAAAAACAAACAAACAAATAGACAATTAAACCTCAATCAAATTAATCTTGAATTTTTGCCTGAAGCACATAAAATAGTATGATTAAATTATATTATTTTTAATCCAATTGGGAGAAAGTTTATTTCATTAGAAAAACAAATATTCTCAGAAAATTTTGTACTAAAGTAAAAAAAAAGAATGATCAGTGATGAGTCAAATGGATTTCATCTATACAAAGCTTAAATAATTCAGCATACAAAGATCATTTATAGGATCATCATCAGACTACAACACTATCTCGGTAGCAACAAATAATTCATTACTATCATCATTACTCATTTTGATAATACATTTAGTATATTTTGAAAATATTAATTCTGAATAATCAGTGATTTCCCATATTCATCACATGACAAACAAAACACCATATGTGAATTTTCTAATGATACTCATTCCCAGAATTCTCATCTCCAAAATGATCTCTCGAATTTTCCTCTTATCACTTATTGTAAAAGTGAAAAAATCGGATGATTGTTAGCTAATCATAACATTGGCAGTAACATCTCATTTATTTTAATAAAATACTATTTCTCTTTAAGGAATGATGTGCACTATAGACCCACCAATTCAAAGATTGGGTTTACAGTGTTTTGAGAATGTCTAATAATGTAGAACCCGGGGTTCTCAACGTTGGGCCCATGTGCGCATGTGCGCCTGCGGGAAATAATGAAAAAAAAATTTTAATTAAAGAAAATAAATAAAAGGTTTCTTCAGTTTTTAAAATGTTGCTAGTCAGAAATTTGCTAAACTGGCTACACTGACCACCTTTTATAATGATGCCTTCATCGGCATCTTTGTTGTATTAGTAGTATGATATTAGTTGTCACCGCATGCTGTTGTTGTAAACTCATACTGTTGTCATGACATGCTATCGATGTGTTGTGTTTTTTTGAAGTTATACTTCTTTTACACGATTAGGGGCACAAGATGAGAGTGAAATTTTAACTTGCGTGTGCACACCATCACATGAAAAACATAAATATAATGAAGTTAGCTGTTAAACAGAGTTCATTTTGTATATGCTTTAGCTAAGTTATCTCGTAAGTCACAGTGTTTCCCAACCTTTTTTGGCTCACGTACCACTTGGTAGTACACCACGCTAAATTGTACCACTTCGTAAAAATGGTTATATTTCGTGAAATTTGTTATTGCGAGTGTGTTATTTTACTTGCATTAAAAATATTATAGGGTGACCATGTATGTATTCACATCTCATAATGAGACAAATTACATTGAAACATGCCTAAACATCACACCAGATTATAAACTCACTAAAATTATAAACTCACTGTAACATATTTATATGTATGTGTTTGTTGAAAGTTTCATATTTTCTCCAAAATAATTTATTAAAGATTACATTATTACATTAAAGGTTATTTGGTACATATTTTGTTCAAAGTGTTTTCTCATTCCTTCATTTGGTTTTCCCGAATTTGAGTCTATTTTCTCTTTTTCAGAGCATCTTGCTATTGGTTGGGCCATGGAGAGGATAAATCCAGCATGTCCCAAGTCATGGTAAAAATAACCTCAGGGGTTATTAGGCTATCTCTTGTTCTTGTTTTCTTTATATTGTTCAGCATGAAGTTAATAGGATTAAAATTTTGATGATTAAATACTAGCTTACATCTAGTAATCCACAATAGATGATCAAGAATTAATGAGAGTCTAATTTCTGGGTATGATCCTTTTCTGATACATTCTTTCAAATTACATAATTTAGATTGATTTGCCTTGATCTGACTCATTATTTATCTACTATTTTGTTATATTTCGTTTACTAATAAATGGTTTTAATAAAAACACAAAATTATAAAAAACCAATTAATATATTTTATCATAATCAAATATTTTTATAAAATAAATTTAATGAGATCTTTGTGCTTGTTTCGAACAACATAATTTTTTGAAGTTTGATTCAAAAGATGCGAGGTATACCCTTAAGTCTACAGCTGCGTTCAATCTGTTTCGATGCTTATTTTTTTTTAAAAATATATGAAGAAAAAGCTCTTCCTCCTAATTCCATACTAGTAAACGGTAATAATAATTTAAGAGCTTTCTCAGAAAGTTGTTCATATTCTTTACTGTTTAACCAAAAATTAATTAGATTGTGTCATTTGAATTCTATTTGTAAAGTTCTGTCACATGATAATTCTATTAAATTTTCTTTATCCTTTATTGATAATGATATAGCTTTTTCTAAATTTTCTGCATAGAAGGGGTTTGAAATCCACTTATCATTTGTGTTTTCGGGTTTTGGAAACTATTCCATGAAAGACAATTTTAATCCTGCTAAATGTGCTATTATATTTTCTCGTATATCTTGAGATAGACTAACCTTATTTTCAAACAAAAAAATATATAGAGTTTCGAATACTTCCAGTTGATTGTTTTTGATACTTTATATATATTACTGTTTCCAAAAATCTAATTTCTTAATCATAGTTTCAATTTTATCATTAACATTAAAGATCGTTATCGACTGTACATATTAACAACTTTACTGTTTAATATTATTAATTAAAATAATTTTTATGAATTATAGGAAAAAACGTTTCTATGATATTTTTATGATTTAATTTTTTTTTATGTCCGCCATTATTGATTATTTTTCGTATACCACCAACCAGCAACTCGCGTACCACCAGTTGTATGCGTACCACAGCTTGGGAAACACTGTGAAGAGATCGAAGTGATTAATATCTTATGTTGTGAATACTGTTGTTTATATAACCTTATTTATTTACTCTTTAATGATAAAAATTCTGTACATAAATATCAATAAGTGTTCCAAGATTTGAAATTAATTCTCTGTAAGTATTATTTCTTGTTAGCAAAATAATAATTATTAATTGAATAATAATAAATTTTATAATTATTATATATTCTGAAAGTAGCAGACGTCTGGCAATAGTTTGATATTTTTTTAACAAAACTTAAATTATTATTATTTAAAAAAAAGTTTAAAATATGCACATAAAGCTTTTTAAAATGTCTATAACTAAAATTTTTTAATTAATTTAATATTCATCTATTGTTATTTGATTGATTTATTTAAAAATTTAATATATTACTTACGTCTGCTACTTGCATGATCGTTTATTATTATTATTATTTAAAAATTTTTTTTTCTTAATTTAAAAGTTTTTAATATATAATTTTGTTTTTATTTTAGTCTTCAAGATGGCTAAAACTAATGAAACTTTTTAGTCACGCCAAAGAAGTATAACTTCTAAAGCGTGTATATAGGTACACGCACCCATTTTTTTTTTTTATATCAACATTTCACCCCTAAATGAGTAATCCAAGTAAAAAACAACGAACCTATCATTTTAACAAAGATTGAGAAGAAGACTACCTTGTTATCGAAACTATGGAGAAATGTATTTGCTTAATATGCAACAGTGTTGTGTCAGTGGGGAAAAACATAACGTTGAACGTCATTACAAAACCAATCACAGTTCTTTGAGGTTAATTATCCACCTAAATCTCAGTTAAGAAAAATAAAATTTAATCAACTAAAATCGGGGTTATCATTCCAGCACGCATTTTTTTTACCAGCCACATAAATAAAAATAAAAATGTTACTATTACTTCCTTTAAAATTTCTCATTTGTTGGCAAAACGAAAAAAAAACATTTTCAGAAAGTGAACTAATTAAGCAAGCATTTCTCGTTGGAGCCGATTCGTTATTTGAAGGATTTTCTAATAAGTAAAAAATTATTTCAGCAATACAAGATTTACCATTATCAAACGATACAAGTACAAAAAAAATCCAGGCGATTTCAACAGATTTACAAAGTCAGTTGAAAAATGATTTGGAAGAATATGAATATTTCTCCTTACAATTAGTCAAATCAACAGATATATCAGATACAGCACAATTGGCAGTAATCATAAGAATGGTATTCAGTGATTTTAGTGTGAAAGAAGAACTATTAAAGTTACTATCAATGCAAGAGTGAAGAAGGGGTGAAGATATTTATAAAAATCTTTGAAAATTACTCAACAGAAATTAATATGCCTTTGCACAAGTTATTAGCAATGATTACTCATGGTGCACCAACAATGGTGGGCTGCAAAAATGGATTCATTTCCCATTGCAAGAAAGATGAATCCTTTCTGAACATTATGTGTTATCACTGCATCATACATTCAAGAATCATTATGTGCCAAAATATCATCCTTCGAACATGTGAAAATAATTAACAAATTTTAAAAAAAAATCATTTATCACACAGATTGTTTAAAGCCCTTGTCGAAAAGGACAAATTTTCCCAAGCTGACCTTATCTTACATACATATATAAGATGGTTAAGTAAAGGCAAAGCATTTGCCCAATTTTTTGATCTTTTGGAAGAGATAAAAAAAATTCTCATTTCAAAAAATCAAACATTTCCACAATTAGATAACTTACAATGGTTAATGTACTTGGCTATTTTGACTGATATATGTAAAAAATTGTACAGTTTAAACCTGGTTCTCCAGGGGAAAAATAAACATTTAGCTGAAATGATTAGCTCTATAAAAGGATTCCAAACCAAAATATAGTTTTGGATAAATAATTTGTCAAAAAATTCTCTTGTACACTTTCCAAGGATTAAAAAAATGATTGGTGAAAATAATTCTGACCTAACATTATTTATTACTCATTTTAAAAAACTTTTGGAACAGTTTGAAAGTAGATTTTACCAATTTACCATTATGGAACCCATGACTACATTTTTTGTAAATCTTTTTACTGCACAAGTAGACATAACTGAAACTACCAAATCTATCATAGAATTTCTTCAAAAAGAAACATCGAAAATCTTGATTTTAGTTTTTCAAAATGACATATTAAAATCTCACGATACAGATGAAAATTTTTGGAATTTATTTGACTATAAAAAGTATAATCTTTTGAAGAAAGGAGCCTTCAAAATCAAATCCTGTTTTGGTTCCACATATTTGTGTGAATCTTTATTTTCCACCATGAATATTATAAAATCAAAAATCAGATGCTCAACTTGAATGTTTCCGATTGGGATTATCATATTACACTCCCAACTGTGAGAAATTAGCAAATAAAATGCAGTGTCAAAGATCATACTAATTCAACTTTTATAATATGATATAGTAAATATATGTTACAAAATGTATGTTATAATAAAGGACATAATACCTTTTTATTTATTTATTTTCTAATTTGATTGTGCTTGCCACTATTTTTTGCAATCTTGAATGTGTCCATACCACAAAAATGTTAAGAATCCCTAATGTAGAAGAATCTTCAGAAATCATATGATCACAGGTTTATATTATTAATGGATTATAATTTTGGAGGCAAAAATGAATATAATAATGCAGAATGCTTGGGGAAAAAATAATCTTCATTGGATGAATTGAAAATGAACTTGTATCCTTAACCCAACAAATGTTCACACTGTATCTGGAAGACACACACTAAGGTAATCACATCATTTTAACATTCCTTTATTATTCAACAGTAATAAATGTTTACATACAACAGTTTAGATTCGTTAGTGGGTGATGATCAGCAAATCTAACTTTCTACATTTGTTCTGCATCAGTTTATAAAATCTTCCAAAAATAGGATTAATCAAAGATGGCAGATTTGGAATAGTAAATGGTTTAAGCATAACCACTCATTCTGCTTAAATTTTCATACTGTCTTTTATATACATTTGTTAACTATACAGTTTCATGTTATTCTGATTGAGTGTATTTAAAAAACATGGAGGTTATGTGTTTTCTAATTAATTGCATCTTACTGCCATGTTATTTCACCATCACAGGAACTGTGACTAGGAATGATCATTTTAGATATGCATATTTTATATATATTGACTGCCATCCTTGCACATGGTTGCACTATTTTTAATCTAATGCTGGGTTGACCCTAAATTTAATTTCACCCAATTAATTTTTAATATTCATTAAGGCTGTAGCATCAAGCACATGCGTATAAAATGCGATAGTAGGGTTTTAAGACCTGTAGAGGTCTCTACTATCACATTTTATATGCATGTGCTTGAGGCTACAGCCTTAATGAACATTATTTATGTAATCAATGTGCGTTTAAATAAATTTATATTTCCAATTAATTTTTGTAGTTCCATAATTACTGGAGATTGTATTGGACTAAGTGATAACATTTACATCTAACAACCTCAACCCACTGGCACTAATGACAAAGTGGAAACATTGTTATATTCAGCAATATATAATGCTATCACTATTAGATCATTTTCAAAAAAGCATTAATGGCATGAATACACACAGAGATGTTTAAGGCAAGTTCTAAAGTACATCATTTGTCTCCAATCAAAATTTGATTTCGTAATTATAAAATTAATAAATAAATTAATGTACCTTGAATTAGATGTAAAAAGTTTAAAGAATCACTCTGCAATATACTTTCATTTTATACTGGTTTTCTTGTCAAATATCTTATAGTGCTGCTAATAATCCATTGGAATAGATGTTTGACTTATATTAATAAATGCAATGATTGTTGGCTGGTAATATGATTGCATATTATAAATTAACCTACTTGAGCATAATACATCACACACAACTTCACATTTGCTGTTTTCAATCAAAATTATAACATTAAACACACACATATTCTATATATATGCGTGTGTGTGTTTAAACAAATATTTAGAACTAAAAATTATTTTTTTTTTTTTTACTAAAAACAATCTTTAAGACTATCTTGTAAAGTAGTAATATTTACTGTTAAATATTGTCTGATAGAAAATGTATAAAAGCTATTAAATAGATTAGACTTAACAGTAACTTCCTCCTTATCAAAATTTCCTCCACTCAAACAAGATCTCATTTTGGTTGTTTGGACAATATTCTTTCAACAATGACAAACTATAGGGCAAAGAAAATAGCTTCTGAATAAGCTCCAAATATTTCTACATCTAACAATACTCGGGTAGATCAGATCTTCCTAGATGTTACTGAGTTTTATCAACCGATTCAAGATCTCTCATGGTTGCTGTTATTGATTTCAAAAATGAAATTTAACAATCTCAAAGTTATATAGTTATGATCGAGCACTAATCACTTCCAAATATGTAATAATTGTTTAATGTATGTGCATAATGATAGAAAAGAAAAACCGAAGTTACTAATGAATCTTCCTCCTAATTAAAATCTCTATAGACCTCTTTATAATATTTGTGAATACTTAATTGCTCATAAACAAAAAAAAAACTTGTATAGCAAATGTAACTATGATGTTACATTTGCTCTTTAATCTTCACTATCATCATCATCAACCATTAACAATCCATTGCAGGATGAAGGTCTCCAAGTTCAATCCATCTTCTCCAATGTTTAGCTTCTTTTCTCCACATCTCCCCTGCACACTTTCTTATTTCACCCATCTCACAGAAAGGAGTTTGCTATTAACTGAAAGATGACCCTTTGATTTCTCTTAGATGCCTTAAAAACTGAGCAGGGCAAATTTCTAATATGTTCTTGTCATTGCAGCTGTTATTACTATGTGATTATTCATATAGTATATGAACATGCATAGGCTGCTCACCAACATGCATTAGCCAGCATTGTGAGTTTATTGGCTTTTTACCTCTGAGTTTAAGGTCAAGAAACACCATGGTCTTTCTTTTCAGTTGCCTGATAAGCCAGATTGAATGTATGTGTAAATGATAAATCTTCACCATAACATGAGTTAAATATTATTTTATCATATTGGGCTTTTGAGAAATAAGGAAGAGCTTCATATCTTTCATTGACATTTCTAAAAAGAATTTAAAGTCTTATTCCATGGGATATGATTTAAAATTTCTAAATCTAGTTTGAATTTTATATATTTTCATATCTCATATACCAATTATGGATGCATATGGTCATTACAACATATTTACAGATATATAACACATATTCTCATCATTTTATTTAGCACTTGTATTAAAAAAACTTTAATTGTTTGCTTTAAGGTGTAAAAACTTTTAATCACAAACATTAATTTAAGAAAGAACTATTGTATATAGAAGTGGCTTAGGACAGTGCTAATCAGTTAATGATAATTGTTATTAGCCAAATTTAAACAAATATGGCTAATGTAATTAAAAAAAAACATACAGGAAAAAAAAAAAAAAATATGAAGTTAAAAAATGAAGACTGGAGTAAAAATTTCTCTGTTCATCATTAAAGTGTAAAAATGTCATTGTTCAAACTCAATCTCATTGACATAATTCTGCAGAAAAATGATAGATAACTTAAGACCTGAACTAAACTGAATGACTGGAGGCAATAATATAAAAGAAAATAGATTGACTGATAAATTGGAATATAGATATTCTTATCAATAAGGTAAAGAAAAGTTAATAAACATCACATGTGTGTGGCAATATATATATAGTGAGTTTTGCCTGTTGTAAAGAAAAGTTCCAAGTAGTGTTTATTGACAAAATGATTGCACTATAATGCAGCTTTCACATTGATGAATGAAGGGTTTTACACCTATCTGTCTACAGCTTATGGTTTATTTACTTTATTTTTTTTTTAGTGAGTCATTATGTTTCTTTGTTTATTTAATTTTATCTTTGTTCTATTTTGTAGTGAGTCTAAGTTTCTTTGATCTTTTACTTACTATAATTATGATTTACAGTGTTTTTTCAAGTTAATTTATTAAAGAACAATTAATAATTTTTGAAAAGTTATTTGTGAATAATAAATTTTATAAATAATGAAATTTTTAAATTTAAATTTTCAATTTTTTTTTTAAAATTAATATCAGATTTTTAAAATTCATGCTTCAGTAGATATACTGAAAGAAATCAATAATTTACTTTTCAAATAAATTTATATTAATAAAAAAATTAATAAAATATAAATATAAAAAATCAATAAAAAACAAATAAATCATAATAAAATGAAAATTACTTACAAACAAGAATGTGAGCATTTAAAAAAAAAAAACAATAACAAATTGAAAAAAAGTTGTATGTTTTCTTCAAATTAATGGAAATAAATACAGTAAGCATCTACAATAACGGGAACCAGGAGTGAGAGTAAAGGTGCTATTATAATTAATTTTTCGCATTACAAAATTTCTTTCAAATAAATTTAATGCTAAAATGAAGAGACTAAATATTTTGATATGCAAACATTTATAAAGTCGAATCTTGCGTTATGATTTGTAAGGTCTCTCTTACTAAATGAAGCACTCAAGATGCACGTACTGAGGTTTTAGCCTTATATAAGTATTACGTGCTGACATCGCGCTTAATAAGAATTAATATTTATAACTGCATATGATAAATTTACAAGAACAATAAAAAAAAACTTTATTTATTTAATATACACACAAATTGAATACAATAATTAAATATAACAATTTTATTTAGGAAATGATGCTTTTACATTATCAAATATCAGTATTGATGAATTTTCTCAACCATTTTAATAATCTTTAATAACAATTTTTTAACCATATTTCTGATACTAAGCATTACCTATCTATATAAATAAATTATTCAACAAATTTTAAAATTGTATCCAAATAAAGTTTCTTTATTTCTAAGCTTACCAAGTTTGACATCATTTTAAAATAAGCAAGCACAAACTCTCTGACATGATCATTTTATGGCTTTAAAACAAATCTCCTTTCGACTGCAAATTTAATGCTTAGCCTAAAATGTAATTTACAAACGCTAATAATTTTAAATAACTGATTCAAAATCAATCAGACTTCACAGCATGAAATAATAATGAATCTAGTCTAATATTATGACACATTCAATCTTTTTGATGAATAATTTTCTTGTCACTGAATAATCATGAAAGCTATTCATTAGCATTTTAGGCTACAATGTATGTCTAAAATAAATGGCAGAAAATTATTTTGTACATTTAATGATAATAATTTTAGTCATAAAATATTTTGTGTGATTTATATATTAGTTTGAATTAAAACACTTAGATATGAAGAGTTACTGGAATAAAAATAAACAATAGTTTAGAGTTTCTAAATAAGTATGTGATATTTATATTTACATTTTCCTTGAAAATTTAGTAATGTCAAACAGAAAATAAAATAAAAACACTTCATTTCAATAACCATCTTATTATTTTTGTTTGTGTTTTGATAAATATAAGTCGAATTTTATATCTTTAATAAACTTTTCTTATTTGAAGTAATGCTTTAACAAAATATGTATTAATAATTTAGATTTTTCAAAGAATCCTTTTTTTCATTTAAACACATTTTTTTTGGCTGAAATCTAAAGTAAAGTATTTTATTTTAATTGTGTATTTCTTATTATTAGTTAGTTTTCTTATTTGAAAAATTGATATTTTATTTTTTAGATTAATTTGCATTTATTAAATGTATATATTTAATTAAACCTGTAAAACATGAAAATATCAACAGAAAATAAGTTGTTGTTTGTTAAGAAAATACAATCAAGAAAAGTCTGAAAAATAAAAGATCAGCTATGTGTAGAAGTGTTGAACAAAACAACAATTGAAAGATTGGTACAGAATTGAAATCAAGTATTATTATAACACTTTAAATATTAATTATTTAATAATAATTAGAACACTATATCATAAAGATTTGATCACTTTTAATATATAAGTAAAATATGAAATATTCTTTTTATAACCCACTGTGGACTAAACAGCTACAATTGATTTCCAAACAATAACAATAAAGTATGGCAATACTCATCAAACTAAATGATTTCCAGGTGATGAGGGTTGTTAATGAGACTTTGCTCCTTATCTTAACTTTTATATAAAGAATGGCTTGATATCTACTTACAGTGATCCACCCCAGACCAACAAGCCCCATTTCATATGCATACATTGAACTTAAAAGTTTTCTGCACAAAAATTATGCTTTGTGAAAATTTGAGTATAATAAAAAAAAAACAATGTTGAAGAGTATATAAAGGACCTTCATAAATATAGGATATAATTATAGCAAAATCATTAACACTATATAATTAAATTACATAATGATACTAGGAAAGTCAACATTGAGAAGGGTGTAAGTCAGGGTGACTCCATATCTCCAAAACTTTTTACAGCAGTGCTGCAAGAAGTGTTTTATGGATTAAAATAAGAAGGTGAAGGAGTGAAAATAAATGAAGATTATTTAAGTCATTTAGATTTTGCAGATGATGTAGTTGTTTTTGTAAATAATGCTTTAGAGCTGCAGGAAATGGTGCAGGAGTTATTAGATGAAAGTAGGAAAGTAGGACTAAAGATAAATGTTAAAAAGACTAAAGTAATGTTCAATGGATTTTCTCAAAATATAAAAATAAAGATTGATTATGATGAGTTCGAAGAAGTTAACAGCTACAAATACCTTGGTCAGATTATTAATGCAGATGGAAACATAATATATGAAATTAATCATAGAATTAAACTTGATTGGAGTGCTTTTGGTTGAAGTAACTTGATACTAAAAGAAAATATGCCTATGTGTTTGAAAAGGAAGGTTTTTAATAAATGTGTTTTATCAGTTCTTACTTATGAATCTGAGACTTGGACATTTAATAGAAGAGTAACACATACTGCAGACCACTCAAAAAAGCATGGAGAGATGCATGTTAGGAGAAACAAAAAGAGATCGAAAATGCAATATATTGGTAAGAGAACAAACAGGTGTTACTGACCTCATTGAAAAAATTAAAAGACTGAAGTGGAGTTGAGCTGGATATATTGCTAGAAGAGATAGATGGACAATTGAAATCTTAAACTGGATTCCAAAAGATTGGAAGAGACCCAGAAAAAGACCAATGGGAGATGGATGGATGAATTAAGAAAGTGTGAATGGGTGTTGTGGAGAAGAGAAGCTAAATATCAGAGATGGATTAAACTTGGAGAGATCTTCATCCTACAGTGGATTGATGATAGTTGATGATGATGACATTCAAAATGGCAACCAGTATTATATATATACGTAATTCATCAGAACCAATAATAAAATTATGATAAACCATTCTAAATACTTAAATTTATAACAAAGTAAAAAGTTATACAACATGTAATTTCAAAAAAAAAAGATGTAATAGTTTTATAAGTATAAAATATCCACTATATAAAAAAATAAATACTATTTTTTACATATTTTTTCATTCATTTTTATTCATTAAATTTACTAATGTTTTATGTATTTAATATATTTAACTAATTTTTATATATTTTCCTTCTTAATATTAAGATCTGATTAATTATATATACATAAATGATAGATATACTAGGTATGTAATGTAAATTAAAGATCAAAATAGATTATTTTACACAGAGGACTGCATAAAAATATTTGCAGAAAAAAAGCTATCTTATATTATTATTATTATAAATGTATATGTATGAATACATGGTTATTACTATTATAATATTTTGCATTACTTAATTACAAATTATATGAAAGACATCATAATGGATTATGTTTCTGCCCAGCTTTAATAATACATATATACATGCTTATGTCTGTGCATATATTTTACAATTTAAAAATTATCAAAATTATTTTAATTATATTTCGAAATATTTTAATATTATTTATCATCAATACATAAGCATATATAGTAGTTTGTATATACACACACATACTGTATAAATTGTGTGTTAAAATGTAAATGTTAATTCCTTCCACTTACTATGAAATGCAAATATTGAAGATATAATGGGTTTCCTACCTTATATGTGTATGACCATTTGCTAAATATTCATTCAGTTTTCAAAAAAGAATAGATTGTAAATTTTTAAGATATATAAATACAGACTTATGTTTTTTTGAACATTCAGATGTGTTAAATCTTCAGATCACCTGAAAATGGGATTTTCCTTGATGTGATTATATAATGAAAGAGATTGGTTTGAAAGATTTTATGAAATCATTAAAACATCACATGATCATTTTTCTTATGAATACACATGCTGCTAAAACAGTGATGTGATGTGATGTACTGTGACTTCTCCTTACGCAGATCAAAAATCTCCCAGCCACTATGCCCAGAGAAACCTGTTAAACACTTTACCTTCCCTTTCCATTCCGTGCCCTTTCCCATATTCTTCTCTATCCTGCATAATCCTATTTCCACGATATAATCTTCATCAACTCCATAGCCTTTATATCTAAATCCTCCTTATCTTTTCTCAAACTCAGCATAAAAACCAATAACTCACTTTCTGTATAATCACTTTGTTTATATTTATTCTCTCACAACTTTATTATTTGTACCCTTTCTGCTTTTAGGCATTTACTTTCAATTAATGAATGCATAATATTTTCTATGTCTTTCTTACACAACTTGCAGATTAAATCACCCACACTTTTTCATTTAAATGTATATTCCCTTGTTGCTAAAGATCTTGTTTGAGTCTTAAAACATTAAACAACTTTCCTTGCTGTTATCATAAATTAAATTGCACCCAATATTCCATTTACTTCTATATATATTTAAACTTTTTACTCTTCATACTAGTTCTCCATCTCTCCAACTGCATATTTTGTATTAATGTATCTATTCTTTTATCCCATTTCTTACCACTATAACACTCAACAATTCTCCTAACACAATCATCCCACCTTTTGTATAAGTATACTGACATAAAATTCTTTATCCAAATCTTCTGCATACCATACTACCTTTCTCACCCATCTTGTTGCTTTCCTGTTACTCATAACCCAATTTAGTATTATTTTGGATATTCTGTTATTATCCAAAAACTGAATCTACTGAACATTTTCATTTTGCTTTTTGCATCTCTCATATAACAACCTGACTATCTCATTTCTCCTTGAAATGCTTCCTTTCCCATCCACACATCTGCAGCTAATGCACATCTTCCTATTTCTCTTTGTACTCTTTCTAAATATTCTAACATCCCTTTACAAACATATAATGCATCATTAACATATGTTAAACCTGCTATTTCCACTGCATTTTATACAGTTCTAGCTACATCATATTTAATATATAAAAACACTGTTAATTTCTTTATCAATCCCTTTCTTTATTTGCTTCATTTATCAATTTCTTCTCCCATTCATCCAAGCAATTTCTCTGACCCATTTAAGATGATTGCCAAATAATTATATCTATCCTCCATATTTAAATTTATATTCCCCAATAAAAATTATTTGTCTTCTCTTTCCCCAGTATGGACCATCATTATTTTTGATTTTTCCTCACTAAATTTAATCCCCATCTCTTTATCCTCCCTTATGCAGATCCTCAGCATAACTTCCATATCTTTTTTTTATGTGTCAAAGCATTGGCCAGGAAGTAGACCCCAAAACCCAGGACAACTGCCTCAAAGGCAGCTGCACTGACCACTTGATCACCAATGCTTCCCTTCTTTTTGTCCACAAGAAGACATCATCTGCAAATAAAAGATCTGATAATGTATGTACTCCCTTTTCACATATTAATGGTATTTCTACCCCTCTTCCTAGTCTTTCTATTGCTCTCTCAAATACAACAAAAATAAGAAAAGGTGATATAGGGCCTCCTTGCCTTAGTCCCATCCCATTTTTAACTTTTCTAATTGATGTGTATAGTAATTATTTTCACATAATCTCTTAATAATATTCATTAAAGCTCCATCCATTCTGAAATTTACTAAACTTACCCATAATCTATTTCTATTTACTCTATCATATGCTTTTTCTATATCCATAAAAACCATATGTAACTGCCTACCTATATTTCTACTCATAAGTATAAGCTGTGTAATTACAAATAAACTACCTCCACCTATCCAATCAAAAACTCCCTTGCATTTCTTCATTATACTATTTTTCTTCCATCCATTTTGTGACCCTTCCAGTCACCATATATGTCAAAACTTTATATAATACTGATGTTACCACTATTGGTCTATAATTGCTTAACTTTCTATGATTCTCACCCTTTCCCTTAAATAGAAGCCTGACTCTTGTATTACTCCAACTGCTTGGAAAATCGTTCTTCTGTGCCATCTTATTAAAACATGATAATAGTTTTAATTTTGCCCTATGTCTTAAATTTATTACCATCTCTGATGACCATCCATCCAAACCTCTTGCCTTTCCATTAAATTTCTTCCCTGCCTCATTCAGTTTATTTTATGCAAACCTAATATTTCCATTACTATATGCTTTCATGTTCATTATCACTCTGCTCTTCATCTATAACATCTTTTCTATATCCATTACATACTTATTTAAATTGTTTCTAATTATTCTCTAGAGCTACACTCTATTCCCTCATCATCTAGTAATACTATTTCTCTCTCCCTTACATTTCTTCTTTTAATGTATTTCCAAAATTTTTTACTCCCATCTCTTCCACTTTTATTAATATTCTCCAACAATTTACTATTCAATTTCATTTTCTCTCTATAATTATCTATTTTGGCCAGCTTCTTTTTTAAATACTTTTTCCATTTAACATTAACATCTTTATCACTTTCTTTGTTCTTAATAGCACACTTATATTCTCTGCATTCTTTTATCTTCTCTTTTACCTTTTATTAATTATCACTTTTCCATTACTTTTATTCTTCTGAATATTCTCACCTCAAGTCCTATTTGCCATTTTTCTACTTCAACACACCAGTCCTTATATTCACCACCTACCAACTCTTCCATGGTTACTTCAAGTTACATTTTATATTCTTCTAACTTATTTTTATCATTCATTCTCCAGCCATATCTCTTACTATCCTTTCTACTTTTATTACTATTTTCCATCAGATTACTAACAATGTCTATTATAAATAAATTATGATCAGTATTACATACTTTCTTTTCATTATCAAATGCTTTAATTTTCTGTACTGTATTCATTTCCTTTTCTCTACTAATACATAATCTATTGTGTGAAATATATTATTTCTAGATCATGAGTATTGCCCCTCAGAAATATTAGATAAATTTCCAATGCTCAAATTCAGTCTCTGACAAAAATTCTCCAAAAGCTGTCCATTCTTGTTATCCACATCATCAATTTCTTCAATATGTCCATTCATATCCATAACCTTTTTTCTCTTCCCCTTTTCTTTAAAACTCTGTGTATTCTTAACTAGGCATTCATATATGCTATTGTTCTACCCCATTATAGTTTGACTATCTTCAGTGGTTATATACACTACAGGTATCATCCACTCTTGTCTTCCTAACCTTATCTCAAATTACAAATATTCTTGCCTTTTAACAGTATTTCAATATTTTTTGTCATAACTCCTATAACACCATCTCTTTTTCTTTTCTATTCATACCCTGCCCATAAAGACTGCCAGTATGTGTTTCCACTACTGCTAGTACCTCAAGCTCTTCATTTTAACTGCTTTCTTTAATTCCAGCTACTTTTCTGATCTCCTACCCCTTGCATATTCAAATATCCAATTTTAACAATTTCTTCTTTTCTAACTATTCTTTTATAAATTCTTTTAACTCTTTCTTCTCCATTACATTTATAAATTAATTTTACAAACTATTCCTTTCCCACATCTACATTTATATCTAAATCAGCTACTCTTTGTTTATTTCTTACATCTTGTCTATTTTTTTTCTTTTCGATAACACTGCCACCTAAAACCCTATCCCCTTTATACGTTTTCCAAACTATATTTTTTATAAACGAAACTCCCTAAAACTTCACCTCTTGTTTTGCCACGTACAATCCATTTTTACTACATAACTCCCTCTTACTAATTAAAAAAACCCACACATCCTCAAATATAATATCAATTCTCTAACACAATTTGCAATACTGCCACCTAGTATAAGCTTTAGTAATCAGTTGATTATTAGAGATTGCACAAGGTAGCACTACTGTGTAGAAAAATATGATAAGATATTACATTGATACATTTTGATTTATTGCATGCTTGGTAGAGTGCATGGCAGATATGAAAGATTTGAAGATTAGATTAGTTGAAAATATTTAACATTTGAATTTATCAATTATAAATAAATTGGTGTGGAGTAAAGTCCAATCACGGTGCTAAAATGTTTCTTTGCTCAATCAATAATCTACATAAAATTTACTAATTTATCTGCAATATATATGTATTTTGGGATAAGCCCTTCTATTAAATTGTCTAGAGCATCACCAATCCTTCATGTAAATACAATATATTTTTCTATATTAATAATGCAAGTATACTGATTTGATATCAAAACATCATTGATCGATGCAATTTCCTTATGTAAATTAGCCTATTTTAACATAATTGAACAATAAACAAACAGAACCATATAAATGCCATTTTATTATCCAAAATTGTATAATAAATATTTAAATATTTAATTATATAACAATGGCATACAGAAATATTTGCAAATAAACTGAATTGATATAAGCTCCAATCACAGTGCTGAAAACATTTTTTGTTTGGTTACTATACAATATAAAAACTGACCAATCATTTTACAGAATACAGATATTTTAGGAAGAATATATCGCCTACTTAGAGCATTGCTAATTCTCAATACAGATACAATGCTCCTTATTGCTATATTAAAGCATTATTAAAATACATGTATCTTGCAAAGATACAGATTTTACATATGGCATGATAATAGCAGTTAAATAAAAGATATTTTCTGCTTTGGTACTTAATTTGTTTTCATATATTTGTGTATTATGTGTATAAACTCTTATGCAATAAAACTCAATTATTTATTTTTTAGTAATCCATTTTAAAAAGCAAACTAAAATCAATATTTTTTAATAATTTAATTGTCCTATTATTTATTAATTATAACATATAAAATACATATTGAGAATTTCATTAAAATCATGTTTTTATTTATTTATAAATAAATAAATAAATTACATGATTTTCCACAATCTAACTGATCAGAAAATATATTGAACCTGATTGAAATCCGATTCAATTGCATTATCGAAAAAAAGAAATTTACTAAGCTTTTAAGTTTCATTAAATGTAAGGTTTAAATTTCATTATTATTTAAACAGAATGCGTATATCAAAATACTCACGCATTTATATGTAAAACGGATTTTTTAAATGTTTATCGATTTATTTTAGAATAATTCTTATACCGCCTGTTTTTAAATCCATTTGATTTAAAAACAAGCTGGCTAGCTAATTGCATTCCTGTTGCTTTTATTTTAATTATTGTAAACAATTTTATTAGCGGAGATTTGATTTTTTATGTTGTTGTTCTCATTTCAATAAACCCTGGGTAGAATTTGTAGATAGATTGAGTGAGAGATTAATATTTGCCCTGCCTAAGGCGTAGAAATTGGACAACAAGTAAAGTGTTTGCGGGAAATGGAGCAACGTATAAATAATCCCAAAAATTTGGAGTGTCAGTTAATTCGTTATTCGTTGATAGACAAGCTGTTTATCAAGTGAGAATTTATATCAGCGCGGACATTTAATTTCTTAAAGGACATCAGCTGTGATTAAATACTTTTGCCTACAACAAAATGAAAAATTCTATACTTGTTACCACCACCCGAATGGCTGGCTAACTCCACAAAAGACGGATCCCTGACTTCCAAGTTTGCTCCAGTAATGCCTTGAACACCTAAAAGAAGCCGGAACCTCTCTACATCTACCTTGCTGCCTAAAGAACCTGAAAATGAACTTAAGTAAAAGTGCGCACTCTCCGTGAACATTGCTTTTACCGAAAGGTAATTATTTTCGTTTTTATTCTTCCCAGGGTAAATTAATTCTCATTAAATCTCCGCTCAATCTAATCATAAATATGTATTCCTAAACAATATAGCCTCATATTTAATATTTGCTGTGTTTTCTAAGATTTTGTAAAGTGTCTTGGAATCTTAGTTTTAAGATTACAAGTTGCTTTCAGTTTTTGTTTATTGGAGAGTGACGAGTGAGTTTCCTATTTTTATGTAAGACTTTTATAAATGCTTTAGTGGTCATGCATTTTAAATGCTTACCTGTAATTATTTAGCATTCAATAATTAATATTTATACTCTACGTTTGCACTTTCGCAAACCTCCGAAAGTCTTTTGGCTGGCGACTTTATCGTCTAATTTGCCGCAGGTAGAGATTTCGTTTCTAAGATCTCTAAAAGCAGAAATTAGAATTGGGTTTTTCTTTGTAATTTTATAAGTCATCAGCAGGAAGATAAAATTTATTCTTTCTTAAATTACAGGTGAGCGATACTTTCATTCTGCTAAAGTGTTTGCAACTTTTAAGATTTTCGTACTCCGTGCACTCTCCGATAGATTCATTTGTGTATTTATTACGTATGCTTCAAATTTATCAGAGCGTGTACTCAGAATTTGTTTGTAAGTTTATTTTCTTTTCGTTATTTGCTGGGACAGACGTAACTGTTTTTCTAATCATTTACTTGTCTCTTATTGAGACCATTAATTATTAATTTCAAAGTAATTTTCGCCATTCGTTTGGCTGGGATTCACCAGTTTAATTGTTTCTTCATTTCAATGATATTTTTAGATTGTTCTTGGGATGGATCAATCGCCGTTATTTTAAACTTAGTAATTGGTGCAGTTCATACCGATATAAGGACATTCAAGATCTGACCATGTTTAGATCTTGAACAGCTCATCGGCACTGGTTCTTTGATCTATTTCAAGGGCATATGGTTTAAGTATCTGAAAGGGAAAACCAGTGTTTAAGTGAATCCTCTGCTGAATGAAATTTGCTTCCTCCCTTTTAACTTTGTTTATTAGAAGATCAGTCAGTCTGTCATAGTTTTGCTTTTAGTACTTCTGGTACATGCCGGAGTTAACTCACATTTATTATGTCATAAACTTATATTTACTAATTTATTTTCTCATAATAAAATTTATGAAATATGTTTAACTTAATTTGGCTAACGTTTGTCTTTATGCTTTTGTCTCAATTGTCTAAACAATTTAAGATCTCTTGTTTCTCCCTGAGTCTAGTCGGCACAAACCATCATCATCATCTATTCTGATCACAGTAAACAAATTTTCCAGACACGTAGTGGTCTGGTGGCGCCCTCTGTTTCAGAATCTCAATTGTCTAAACAATTTAAGATCTCTTGTTTCTCCTTGAGTCTAGTCGGTGCAAACCATCATCATCATCTATTCTGATCACAGTAAACAAATTTTCCAGACACGTAGTGGTCTGGTGGCGCCCTCTGTTTCAAAATAGATTGAGTATCCGGTATATAGGATAATATTTTTAGCGCTACCAACGTGAGGCTTTGAGTTTTCAAACTCATGTAAGATTTTGTTTAGACAATTGAGAAAGATTTCAGGTGTAAGAGGCAAGATTTAGTAGGTCGAGGTTCGGTTTTGTTAATTATTGCATGTATTTTGGAGCAGTTTGGTAGAATGGGGTTCGTCTTTCTTTTTAATGAAATAATTTATCAACTATAAAAGCGTATTTTCGAAAAGTCTATCGGAGCAATTTTATTTCAAGAGTTAAATATAGTTCGTCTTTTTCAGACAAACAAATAATTTATAGAAAACAATAATTAGCATTTCTTTTAGATGAAAATCTTTCAGAGTTTTCGAATTTAAAAGTGTTTATAGTTCGTTATCTTTTGGCATATAAATAATTAGTGAACAGGAAATAATTAATAAATAGAAAATAGCATTTTATTTGCTATTAGATTTTAGATTTTCTTTTAAGAAGTTAATATTGCAAATTTAATTTGTGTCGAAAATGGAAGTCAACAAAGAAAGCAACAGGGTGGAATTGGTAGAAGAAAGTCCTGTCTCATTCAAAAACCCTCAAATTGTAGAAAAAGAAGAGAGTGAGTCACAGATGATGATGAAGATGTTGATGAAGTTGGTAATAGACATGGAGGAAATTAAGCAGGGCCAACAGGCAATGAAGAAAGAAATTAGTGAAGTTAAACAGGGCCAGCAGGCTATAAAGGAAGAAATGATTAAAGAGTTGAGAGAGATGAGGGGGGAAATAACGGAAAAAGTAGAAAAAGTTGAGGTCATAAAAGATATAGAAATTAAGGTAGCACAGGATTGTACTAGGCCAGAAAAGGTGGAAATAAAGTTAGAAATAAGCACAGATGGGTTACAAATAGAAAGTGTGGTGGAAAATCTAGTAAATGTAGATAAAGAAATAGAAGAAAGTTATAAGGTAAAAACAGAAAAGCAGGTAGAAGTCTCCGTGTGAAACTAAAAATAAATTGGTTTCAATAACTGTTTGTGTTGAATATGAATGTGAAAAGAAGATAATAGTTAAAAAAATGATTAAGAAATATGATTTTAACGCTGAAATAGAATGCATCTATAGAACAATCTTATTTAAAACGTTCAAAAAATGGGTAGAAGATAAAATTTTTCCCTTTACTAAGGTTGATATGCTCAAAAAATAAAGTAGGAAAGGTTGAGGAATTGGGAAGTTTCGTGAAGAAAAAGATTCCGTTATATAAGCTAGAAAATAGAGCAGAACGAGAAAGAAACAAGAGAAAATTGTATAAGTTAAGAAAATATAAGAGTGGGATAGGAACTTATTTTAGTAAGTTAGTAAAAGGAGTAAAAGAACCGACGGACAATAGTTAAGGGTTCAGCATTTAGCAATCGGACGGATTAATTTTAATAAAAATAAAAAAATAAAATTTTTTGTTAATGAATTACGATAATGGAGAAAGGTTTTGATTCAAATGAAATATTGTTTTGTTTTTCTGAGTGCGAGGCAAACGTTCGGCCAAATTTCTAAGAATATTTTTAAAGTGTTTATAATTTAAAAAAAAAAAAGTTGCAGGAATGTTTTTTTTGATCACGTTTTGAGGCAGTTGAACCTGATTAAAATCCGATTCAATTGCGTTATCGAAAAAAAGAAATTTACTAAGCTTTTAAGTTTCATTAAACATAAGGTTTAAATTTCATTATTATTAAAACAGAATTCATATATCAAAATACTCATGCATTTATATGTAAAACGGATTTTTTAAATGTTTATCGATTTATTTTAGAATAATTCTTATACCGCCTGTTTTTAAATCCATTTGATTTAAAAACAAGCTGGCTAGCTAATTGCATTCCTGTTGCTTTTATTTTAATTATTGTAAACAATTTTATTAGCGGAGATTTGATTTTTTATGTTGTTGTTCTCATTTCAATAAACCCTGGGTAGAATTCATAGATAGATTGAGCAGGAGATTAATATTTGCCCTGCCTAAGGCGAAGAAATTGGACAACAAGTAAAGTGTTCGCGGGAAATGGAGCAACGTATAAATAGTCCCGAAAATTTGGAGTGTCAGTTAATTCGTTATTCGTTGATAGACAAGCTGTTTATCAAGTGAGAATTTATATCAGCGTGGACATTTAATTTCTTAAAGGACATCAGCTGTGATTAAATACTTTTGCCTACAACAAAATGAAAAATTCTATACTTGTTACCACCACCCGAATGGCTTGCTAACTCCACAAAAGACGGATCCCTGACTTCCAAGTTTGCTCCAGTAATGCCTTGAACACCTAAAAGAAGCCGGAACCTCTCTACATCTACCTTGCTGCCTAAAGAACCTGAAAATGAACTTAAGTAAAAGTGCGCACTCTCCGTGAACATTGCTTTTACCGAAAGGTAATTATTTTCGTTTTTATTCTTCCCAGGGTAAATTAATTCTCATTAAATCTCCGCTCAATCTAATCATAAATATGTATTCCTAAACAATATAGCCTCATATTTAATATTTGCTGTGTTTTCTAAGATTTTGTAAAGTGTCTTGGAATCTTAGTTTTAAGATTACAAGTTGCTTTCAGTTTTTGTTTATTGGAGAGTGACGAGTGAGTTTCCTATTTTTATGTAAGACTTTTATAAATGCTTTAGCGGTCGTGCATTTTAAATGCTTACCTGTAATTATTTAGCATTCAATAATTAATTTTTATACTCTACGTTTGCGCTTTCGCAAACCTCCGAAAGTCTTTTGGCTGGCGACTTTATCGTCTAATTTGCCGCAGGTGGAGATTTCGTTTCTAAGATCTCTAAAAGCGGAAATTAGAATTGGGTTTTTCTTTGTAATTTTATAAGTCATCAGCAGGAAGATAAAATTTATCCTTTCTTAAATTACAGGTGAGCGATACTTTCGTTCTGCTAAAGTGTTTGCAACTTTTAAGATTTTCGTACTCCGTGCACTCTCCGATAGATTCATTTGTGTATTTATTACGTGTGCTTTAAATTTATCAGAGCGTGTACTCAGAATTTGTTTGTAAGTTTATTTTCTTTTCGTTATTTGCTGGGACAGACATAACTGTTTTTCTAATCATTTACTTGTCTCTTATTGAGACCATTAATTATTAATTTCAAAGTAATTTTTGCCACTCGTTTGGCTGGGATTCACCAGTTTAATTGTTTCTTCATTTCAATGATATTTTTCGATTGTTCTTGGGATAGATCAATTGCCGTTATTTTAAACGTAGTAATTGGTGCAGTTCATACCGATATAAGGACATTCAAGATCTGACCATGTTTAGATCTTGAACAGCTCATCGGCACTGGTTCTTTGATCTATTTCAAGGGCATATGGTTTAAGTATCTGAAAGGGAAAACCAGTGTTTAAGTGAATCCTCTGCTGAATGAAATTTGCTTCCTCCCTTTTAACTTTGTTTATTAGAAGATCAGTCAGTCTGTCATAGCTTTGCCTTTAGTATTTCTGGTACACGCCGGAGTTAACTCACATTTATTATGTCATAAACTTATATTTACTAATTTATTTTCTCATAATAAAATTTATGAAATATGTTTAACTTAATTTGGCTGATGTTTGTCTTTGTGCTTTTTGTCTCAATTGTCTAAACAATTTAAGATCTCTTGTTTCTCCCTGAGTCTAGTCGGCGCAAACCATCATCATCATCTATTCTGATCACAGTAAACAAATTTTCCATGTGATGTGATGTGATGTGATGTATTATGGCTTCTCCTTAAACGAAGTCAAGAATATCTCAGCAATTAAGCCCAGATAAACCTGTTAGCCACTTTCTTTTACATTCCCCACTCTAAATTTACCCATAATCTGCTCTATCCCATTTCCACAACATAATTTTTGTCAACTCTATAACCTTTATATCTAAATCCCCCTTATCTTTTCCCAAACCTAGCATAAAAACCAATAATTCACTTTCTGTATAATCACTCTTTTCATATTTATTTTTCCACAACTTCATTATATGTACCCTTTCTGTTTTCAAACATTTACATTCAATTAACAAATGCCTAATATTTTCAATTCCTTCCTTACATAATTTACAAAATAAATCACCCATATTTTTCCATTTACATGTATATTCTTTTGTAGCTAAAGATCCTGTTCGAGCCTTAAACAATAAACTACTTTCCTTACTATTATCATATATTAACTCACACCTAATATTCTGTTTATTTCTATATATATTTAAACTCTTTTTACTCTCCATACTATTTCTCCATCTCTCTAACTCCCTAGTCTTTATTAATAAATCTATTCTTTTATCCCATTCCTTACTACTATAACACTCAATAATCCTCTTAACACAATCATCCCATCTTTTGTACAAATATACTGATATAAATTCTTTATCCAAATCTTTTGCATAGCGCATTACCTTTCTCACCCATCTTGTTACCTGCCCTTTACTCATAACCCAATTAAATACTATTTTAGCTATTCTTTTATTATCCATAAACTGCAATCTACCAAACATTTTCATTTTACTTTTTGCATCTCTCATATGAAAACTTGACCATCCCATTTCTCCTTGAATTGCCTCCCTTGCTGTCCATACTTCTGCATCCAATGCATGTCTTCCTACTTCCCTTTGAGTTTTTCTAAGTAATTCAATATCTTTTTACTAACATATAATGCATCATTACCATATGTTAACCCTGCTACTGCAACTCCTTTCCATATAATTCTAGCTACATCATATTTATTATATGAAAATACTGTTAATTTCTTTATCAATCCCTTTCTTTTCTTTGCTTCATTTATCAATTTTTCTCCCATTCATCCAAATAATTTTTCTGATTACTTAAAATAATTCCCAAATAACTATATCTATTCACCACACTTAACTTAATATCTCCCAATAAAAATTCTACATCTTCTCTTTCCTCAGTATTAACCATCATTATATTTGATTTTTGTTCACTAAATTTAATCCCCATCTCTTTACCCACCCTTGCATATGTCCTCAACATAACTTCCATATCTTCTCTTTTTTCTGCACACAAAAATATATCATCTGCAAAAAAAGACCTGACAAAATATATACTCCCTTACTACCTATTAACGGTATCTCTATCCCTCTTCCTAATCTTTCTATTGCTCTTTCCATTTCACTCAAATACAACACAAACAAAATAGGTGACATAGGGCATCCTTGCCTTAGTCCCACACCATTTTTAACTTTAATTGATTCTATATTCTCTAATTGATATATATAATAATTATTTTCATATAATTTCTTAATAATATCTATTAAAGCTTCATCCATTCCCAAATTTGCTAAACTTATCCATAATCTATTTCTATTTACTCTATCATATGCCTTCTCTATATCTATAAAACTCATATATAACTGTTTATCTGCATTCCTACTCATATCCATAAGTTGTGTAACTACAAATAAACTATCTCCTATACACCTATCTAATCTAAAACCTCCTTGCATTTCACCCACTACATTATTCCCTTCCATCCATTTTACAACTTTACTAGCCACCATATATGAGAAAACTTTATATAAAACTGATGTTACCCTATCGGTCTATAATTATTCAACTTTCTATGATCCTTACCCTTTCCTTTAAATAATAACCTTACTCTTGTATTACTCCAACTACTTGGGAAAACTCTATTCTGTGCCATTTTATTAAAACAGGATAATAACTTTACTTTTGCCCTATATCCTAAATTCATTACCATCTCTGCTGCCCATCCATCTAAACCTCTTGCCTTCCCACTTTTCAATTTCTTCTCTACCTCATTTAGTTCATTTTCTGAAAAACTAATATTCCCATTACTATATTCTTTCATATTTTCTAATATTCTATCATTCACATTTAACATCTTTTCTATA